>JAQGAK010000211.1:0-115365 GCA_034696945.1 Lipothrix lubbocki
AATTTAGAGCCAGGCCATAAGAAATTTTGCAAAATTTAGTGGGTATGTTATAACTAGGCCGATGACAAAATTTTAGGGTCAGAGCCAGGGCAAGAGAAATTTTAGGATTGCACCACTGAAAGTATCACCTGTAGAGAGTGTTTCCACCAATCATTCCCCTGCAAATTGGGTTTGGGGAAAAATGCAAGTTTTCGAAGATTTTTATTTTGTCTCGAAATTACAAACTAATTTTTTTAAATGGGATTTAACATGCAAATTGTTTACCGCCAGAGGTTTTTAATGTGTCCTCCTTATATATAGGAATTAATTTCAATCAATTTTCCTTACATGTTAATCCATAAAATCTTTGCTCACGTGGATTAAATTAGTTAAACCATCATAAACAAAATTAATATTCTATTTGGTGGACGTTCAGCCCATCACAAAGCATTGAATTCAATAATTTTTTATTTCGGCCGATTTTTCAAGATGGCGGACACCCCATTAGCGTTTTTCGGTATATTGTATTATTCACTATGCCTAATTAAACATCTGGCCAAAAATTGGTTTCATAGAAATGATTTTATTGAAAACACGCTAATGGGGTGTTATTATTATGTTATTCATTATGGGAGATTGATAGAAATGAATGAATAACAAACAAACTTTTGTATATGAGTAACAAGCGTCGTATCGGTACAAATGTAGCCCATACAATTTATTGTGATGATAAATATCCCAGGAATTCCAATATACGCTCCATATTTACGGCAAATAATTTCTATATATATATGTCTCAGTATATATTGATTTTAATAAGGAACTGCATTAAATATTTTAAAACTATGTGATTATTTGCAAATTTATTGATGTGTCTGTATTATTTTAGTGTGATTCACAAGCACTGGAATTTACAGTTCCGACATGGAAATTATATTTTATCATCTTACACATCTTAAATGTTTGTTCTATTTATATAAATTGTAAATTGCTATTATTTTTGTTTTTTCTCAAAATTGAAGGCTCTAAAGTTCTAATATAATTAATAGACTCTGGAATTTGAGAGTATGAATCTTATTTTCAATAATATCTCTATACGTACTATACATCAATTTTGGATACGGTATGTCATGATTACAATATACATTATAGTTTGATATAAGGTGCTGTGGTGAGATGATGAGAATTTTAAAAATTGTTATTTAAATTTAAGGCACAAAGTCACAAAGGGCCGAACGATAAAATTATTGTATATGTGTGTATGAGTCAAAATGTGGTTATAAATACATTTTTTACATTACCATAAAGCTATAATTTGATCACATATTTGGGGAATGTTTACATATTGGTGTAAAACTTTTGTACAGTTACCTATTTATAATAATAATTATTATTATAATATTATAAATAATAAATTATTATTGATACAAGTCGTAGTAGTATTAGAAAGAGAGCTACAGAAGAACTTCTGTACAATGAAATAGCTACTTAAAATGTATCACATATAAAATAAATAATAATAATTTACCTCTCCAACGACACTAATATATTTGGAGCAGTTGCTTAATACATTGTTAAAAACAGCTAAACATGCTGGAATGTTTTTAATGTACGTAAAACGCATATATGATAACATCATTTAAAGCTTCCAGGCCTTTTCGGCGAAGAAATGTGTGCTTTTACAACTTTCCGATATATTCAAAAACAATCCTGAAAAAGCGTCCTACTTCTAATAATATTATTGTAAGTAAGATATAAATAATCCCTGAAATCCAATAAAGCTAAAAGTAATAGAAAAATAACAAAAGTTCAGCACATGCGGTTGGCAGTGTGATGTTCCACCATGTGGACTTTGTCAAAAATTGGACGAAGACGGTACGCTATTGGTAATTATTGGTAAGCTTAAAATTAAAATTATACAAACCAGATCTTTTAACTTCTACAAACTATTAGCATAAGCTACCTTGATAAATACCAACTATCAAGCCTTGGATAATTTGACGGTGAAAAAGTTAATAAATTAAGGAAGACAATAAATATTTTGAATAGTAATATTATCAGTTGTATGAGTTTCACTTTTTCTCCTTAATTTAGTTTCTAACTACCTGATCTAGAGTTTCTCATTAAGATAAAACAGCATTGGCGTTTACTAACTGTACTACAATACAAAAGCTCTATGTAAGCTACTTTGCATCTTAATAAACTACAGGGGTTGTACAATGATTATAATTATTTATGTATTTCATATTGATATTCTTAAAAGCTGTGAAAATGTCTTCTGGTGACGAAAGAATCACATTTTCAGATGCTCATACTGATGGATGTATGGCGGGTAGTTGAGGGATTGAGAAATGAATAGATTTTCCTGAAATAGGAAAATTCAAAAATATATTAGCAGGGCGGAATAAATAAAATAAACATTTTTATACTTCGAGGAAAGTTGTAAGTAATAGAAAGGTACTTTGCTTCGAGGCAGGAGCTCATGAATGGAGCAGCTGAGTCTAGAAAAATCCGGTCTTTCATCCCTGTCTAATTGCCAGCAATATAGCATAATTTGGTAGAGAGCATCTCCAATGGCTTCCGTTTGAACAGGGCGTGTTCCAATGCAAATTCTTTTGGGAAAGTCTTCAGTTCGAATGTCATGGTATGGCGTCCCCCCTAATTTCGAATTTCAAGATTGCCATATTATTTCATAGAACCATTTTGGATAAGTATTTTTAATATAATTTTGTATAGTAGGTACATATTTGCTGTAATATTAAATAATAAATTAATAATTATTACCTAATGTTGCGATTTCCCAAAGTAAGATTCCGTACGACCAAATATCACAAGGCCTAACGCATCTATTCTGAAACTGCTCAACGGCAGACCATCTGGTAAAGTCCAAGGACTAAAAATTAGACAAAAATAAAATAAATAACACTATACCACAATATAGAGCAATTTTGTTTAAATTTAAAATTTATTGATCCCAGCATTTTTTATAAGATAGATAGCGATGCTATTTTATTTGGAAAAATAAACCCAATCACGATAACCTACCTCTGTCAAAGGGTTTGAAGAGAACAGTCCAAATCCGGTGATCTTAGGCTTCTCCAAGTCATTTACAAGTACATTGCAAGCTGCTAATTGACCGTGCACTAGCTGCAACAAATTAATTAAATAAATTAATTTTAATAAATATATTCTGATAATAGAGAAATTTAGTAAATAATGAAATCCGCATAAAAAAGAAAAATAATTCAAGGCTTACCTGATAAGAATGAAGATGAAACATCCCCTCAGCAATATTCATGGCACAAAGAAGGATGCTATAAGCTGAGAAAATAGGTTTCTCGTTGGGTTGGCGGTATTGAAGCAACAAGCTTTTTAAAGGAATTCCCCCGTACTCCGCAACAAATAACATTGTGTTTTGGTCTTCCATAAAACCAATAAGCCTGACAACATTCTCGTGAGCATCCAGTCTGACCAACTCGTCTAAATCCTTAAATAATTTCTCAGGATCTTCAAATATTCCGGAATCATCTCCATTGGTGCCTGCACATTCGTAAAATATAATCTTGCGTTAAGGTTGTAACTTTGTAGAACATGTTTATTTACTGATGAATGGGTGTATAATAGTAATAATAATAATTGCTTATTAATTTGACATGCAGTAACTTACCAGACTGGAAGTATGACGCTGGAACTGAGTAAAGGGTGACTGGAGTAGAATTCGTCCTCAAACTGGACAAGTAGACCGAGCCATACTTGCCTTTGGCAATATGTGGAACGACGTCGTCGTCCTGTGATGGAATGTCCATAAAATTTCTGGGAACGTACCAGACCTGTTGTAATTTCTTCAAGCACTTCCCTTTGATATCCTCATCGTGAGTGAATCCCATATGCGTGTAGGCTTCGGTGTGTTCCTCCTTAAATAAGAAGAAGAAAAAACGGAAAACAATTAAATTGTATTTTTTCAATCCACGACCGTTTCGAATATCAAAGGTTTGTGCACCGCGCGAGAAAATTTACATTAATGGAATAAGTCTGAGATGTTGAGGCAGATTCTCTAGAAGTCAACTGATGATTTTCAATGCGACTTTGCTGCGAAGGATTCCTACGGCGGCGTTTCGGGAACAGATTTAGCTTGAGAACAACATACACGGCAGTGCAAAGTGCTAGGACACATCCACTCACTCCTATTGCTATCCACAGAGCTTTGACGATAGCTGAATCCTCCTCAATAATTTCCACTCTCTCTGAAATTTAAATATTTTTAAGTTTACTACATTTCCTGGCATCGTGATTTGGGATATCTGTACGTGGTACTTCGTAGCTTAAGTAGAAAAGTTTAGTACTTCAAAAATATTATGTGTACGAAGACCTCATATAGAGAGGAGAAAAATAATTGATCACCTAGGCCAGAATCCGTTTCTACAATGGCATCCGAATGCTGTTCATGTGATGAGACTGAATAAGAGGTTTTGACATAACCATCCATAGAACTCACAAGGGCAAAAGTCGGATGCCAATGTCCAGGTGGGATCGGCCCGTTGTAATACCTGCCATATGTCCCACCATTCCCAATAACAAATTTGGTCGGCAAATCCTGTGTATAGTACAAAACAGTTGGTATTATATATACTTATAGTAATAAAATTACATTTTGCATCTTGTGTTCGAACAAGCAAAAATACTTAACCTTACCGTACCGTACACCTTACAATTTAGTAGCTCCTCTTAAGCTCTTATATGATTGTACAATTTAGTACTGTGTGTGCTTTAAGAGCTAAAATGTCACTATATTTATAATGGAATGCGGTAGAAAGATAGATTTTGAAGTGTTATTATGTATTATGTATATGTATTAGGTTACCTCCGGAGAAAACTCAGCCACTGCATAGTACGACGTGCCCGAGTTTTGAGATTCATTCCAAGTATAGAGATGGTCAAAATTTATAAAAGGCTGGGAGTCCTCCACTAGGACAATCTGATAGGCACTTATGGGTCCTTGCGTATTACGAGCTTGTTGGAGTTCAATCGTCATGGTTCGTCTGTACTGTCGTATGACTTTGGGTGCGGGCGGTACATCAGGAACTGAAATAAATGGGAGTCAGGCGCTTCTTCATCACAGTAACAACTCCGACAGGAATAATAAACAATGCCTAAGTAATTACTACAATAGAATTTCTTTGGGCAACATTATTACCTACCTATACTTATACTATGTTGTATTTACATTTTGCCAGCAAATGGTCTGCTTAATGTTGCAGTGTTAGAAAGAAAATAAACAGAACTCACCGCCAATTTTGGTCCAGAGGAGAGCTGAAACAGGGGAGCTGGCACCTTCTGAATTGACAGCAACTACGGATATATTGTACTGGGATCCAGGTAGAAGCCCAATGAGATACTGCTGCTCCTGCGATGGGCCCGACACTTCCCAAGATCTCCCTTGTAATGGTTCCTACAACAAAAATAATAATGTAGACATTTTTTTACTACTCCAACAAATTCCATCCAAATTTACTACTCCAACAAATTGTACTAACATTTACTACTCCAACAAATTGTACCAAAATTTACTACTCCATTTCCAAACATACTATACTCCATCTCCAAACATCCTCCCAGCTTGACCGAGTTCAGAGTAACATTATTTAAAATACGTATAGGTATTTTTCTTAAATAAATAGAAATTTAAATTGTATCAAGACTACACGCACTTCCGAATATGTAAAAATTGGCTGAGCATGTATTCTGTAGCCAATCAAAGGTCCATTGGGAGCTCGTGGGGGGACCCAAGATATGTGTAAAGAATCTTCAGTTCGTTGAAGCAACATAATTTGCTGTGGGGGAGATGGCACTATAAATAAAAGAAGCAATAATAATAAGTTGTAGTAATAACAACGTTTAAAGCATGCATGTCACTATGTCAGTTGTTGCATCCGGTGTGGGAAATAATCACAAGGAGAAAATCACGTTCATAGTATAGTTAGAATATATAGTATAGGTACTTTGCTTATAATTATATATTAGAATCAGCATTGTTGATTTACTCCCCAAAAGACAACAGTAGAGGAGCAAATGGGAGACAAAAGATGCTTTATCGTCTGTTTAATTTTATTCTTGTTTGCAGAAGCATTAAAACTCCTGACTGTCCTACCTTTAAACTGGGTATCATAAATACTGTAAGAAGTCTCGGAGCCACACTGCTCGGTGGCGTCAACAGTACAGTTGTCACACTGCCCGACTTGATTTCCCCTATAGCTGCTCCCACACACACATTCCATACTATTTTTTGATGTTTTCATCACACCAGCATATCTGTAGGGATAAAAAAAATATATGTTTAGAACTAGAACATAATAATTTTCTTACACAGGCATCATCATAGTATATATTAAAGAATACCACATCACATCGCTTTATTTTTTCCTCAATCTCTCCTCCTCCCTGCTCCCTTGATTTCACTATAATGTTTTTTCTATTTTATTTGCTTCTTCTCCTCGTTGTAAGTATGTATGATTATTAACCAATGTGCATCGAAATTGTTTCTTGTCGTTGCTTACGCTTCTTTATGTATACTAAATGTTAGTAGTAACAAAACTATTTACTTGAAAGAGTATAGAATTGAAAATGACTGTGTAGACTTCTTAATCCTTTCGAGATCCGAAATTAATACAACATATTGTACATATTAAGTAGATACAGGAAACGCCGAAACTTGATCAAAAACCCTAAGAAAATTCCTCAAAGCTTTTGGAACAGAGTTATATTGGAATGATACACTACATTACATACACAGAACTTGTACAAAAATAAAATTATCATGGCTGAGACTCTAATATTCTATATACAGTTCTGATAATGCATTTTACGATTTGACAAAAATGTGAAAAAAGTATATAAAGATAAAACAATCAGTGTATCTATTTCGGGCTAAAAATAGCCTCGCAAAAGATGCCGTGTGGACTAATATTATAAAAACATAAAGCCTTGAAATAGAAAATAAAACGAGAGAAGCATGTCATGATTCATTCACGCCACAAGCTCAAAAATAATAAACATGAACAAAAAATATCTGCCTATATGACTATGTAGGAAATATTACATTTTTATATTACTTCGGATCGGAAGGCACAGCAGGATGTGCATATTTTATAAAAATCTCCCTTCAACCTACAGTAATGTTTGTCACATATTTAAAAAAACGAGTCACTTGCAATTAGAGAATTTTATTTTTTTAACGATTCTGAAATAATTTCCTGTCTGCGGCAGTGGTAATATACTATTATATTGTATATTGATAATGGACAAACTAAAAAAGATCTGAGACCCCCCCCCCTCAGATCTTCTTGTCATATGATCAGCATTATCAAATTTTATCTTCAAATCAAATCAAATCAAAATTATCAGGTCATATATGATGGGGACTTGCCTAAAGGAGTGAGTTTGGCATGCCAGCACACATCGCTGAGGACGCTCATAGTCGTCCGTCTCCCTAACTCTGGGTGTGAACCATAAATCAGGAACGGAATCGGTTGCTGAAGTTGCATTTTCCACTTGAGTCTTCTCAATCGGTGAGATTCCACTACTGCTGCTGCTGTCTTTTTGGTAGCAACCCAAATACATTAAGTTTGAGCCGGTGACTCCTGTTGCAACAATAAAATAAAATGTTAATTTGTCGGGCATGATTATATTAAACATTACTGCACGGACCCATTAGTGCTAGTAACTTTAAAACATATAAGTATATTTAGGGTATTTAAAAAAAATTTTGAAAATTGTAAATAATTCTCCCGAGATAATCTTCTCGGGAGTCATTTCATCTCAGAGAATACAGGGTAATGATTGCATAAGAGGAAGTAATAAGGTTTAGAATTTGTTAGTTCAACGTCTTTTACCTGTCGACGAGAGAGTAAGGAAAAAGAATGTCAACAAGAGTACAGAAATAGCTGACATTCTAAGAACGGTGACAAGCACACCTATTCTTGTCTTCAACGGATCTAATTATACACATGTGTCTTCAAAGAATCAACTGTAGCTGTACAGGAAGAAGCACCGGAGCTGTAGCTTTATAGGTTGGAGTTGGGCTCCACAAATAAGTATCTCGATGATCTACAAAATACATATACAGCTGCTGGCTACTTCTTGTATTTTCTTCTATTACTATACAGATATTTTATAGTAATAAGTGTTTTGCGGAAACTGTTTTTACTGTTAGAACAGTTTCTTTCAAAAATTCTCTTTCAGGTGCAACGTCGGGGTTGATCGTCACTTCGATGACTTCGAAGTCCTATGTACTTGATAGATCTGATATCCTCTGACTTCCTTTCGGTGATTCGATTTTAGAACTTGCTTTATTATATGTAGTGTTAGATAATATGTGTAATGGCAAAAGAGCTTCAAGTCTTCATGTTTCTTGGTAGGCATCATATATAGGAATTACTGTATTAGAGGTTGTAGAGCAGTATGTATAGGTGCCATGTTACCGATGAAGTATAGTCTGTTAAACAAAAGGGAAACATTATTAAAGCTGATTGAACAAATCACTTAATTGTGCAACATCTATCTCTGCTGTCGTAAAACTTTTAATTAAAGTCAATTAAGCTGAACCGTCACATTAATTTGTTACTATAATAAACACATGTGTTATTGTTATAAACTTAATACTTAACTATTATGGTATAAGTATGTCTCGAACGTTATTTGTTGTTGGCTTTGCACATAGAAAATAAAAGTCAAACCACGCATGCAATCACGCAACACAGTTAAATTGTAATAAATAATAATAATTAATAGCTGTATAGGTATAGTTCTACATCGGAGTAAATTAAATTATTTTCTTATATAATTACGTATACTCTGTACAATTTACAACCGAGCATGGTAACAGATTTTAACTGTTTAAGCTCAACGGAGCATTTTGTAAATAGTAGTTAGCAAACAAAACAATGCTATATAAGATCTATATACTGTAGAGAGAATCGATTGCAGTCAACTGCTCCAAGAAATTATAATTAATATCTGTAATTTGGCAAGGTATTCGGTCCCTTCTTAGTGTCATAACAATTTTCTTGGCAATCGAAATTTTGATGGAATATTGATATTATACATATACACACATTAAAAAATCTTTTTACAAATCCTGTACTGTATACTAACTTCATTAGAATTAAAATTATTCTAATTCATGCAATAGTAATTTAATAATAAATTGAGATCTGATTTTTGTAATTTATTATTATACAAATCACCTCAATTTTAATTCGTAGGTAACTTATCAAAATTCGTGGATGATCATTTTCATACACCGAAATAAATATATCTAAACTTATATCATCTCGGCATGTTTTAAAATAATTAGAATGTAATTTTTATTAAGAATTCTAGTAGTACTAATCCATTGTCTATTGCAAAGTCAAAATTGCTGATGAATATAAGGAATCCATTTATTAAAAAGGATGTATTATTTAAACATACATCCTATGTATAGAGCTCTGGCAAAATAGTCCATTAAATTACAAAATACTTTGAAAAGTTCCAAAACTGGATTGTTAAATGAATAAAGCAATTCTGGACTATAAAGATAAACAAAGCCTTAAAATATAGAAAATTGTCATAAAAAAGATCCTGCATCTCTTCAATTTTACGCTCATCAAAATATTGATTGACAGGGTGAAGCCGCTATATTTCAGCGCGATAAGCTTGAAAGAAACATTAAATTTATTATACGTCTCTCTTAGTGTCAATATAACATTCTCTTCTATATATTCCTTAAATTCTTTGACCCGTACGTAATTTAACCGGCTTGTCTATGATTATTATAGTTTCTTTAAAGAATTAAGCATCTTGATATATAGATTCTTTAAGCCGCCTACATTATTTTGGTTCCAATAAAACATATTTATCATATCATATACCTATCTATATAAATAATATAATATACATACCTACTTAAATTTTTACTGTATTTAATTAAGTATAAATAAATAAATACAGTAAATAAACACTCTTATCGTGCAAACTTGACAATCACAAGATTATTAGCTTTATCTATATATGATTGAAAAAACCATATCCCCTGCTATCAATACGTTGTCCTTTTCATATCATTTATCAGTTTCTTTATCTCTATTTTTGTATCCTTTTACTAATAATGACAATATTTTATGTGCATATACATATATAGACCGTGAGAATCCCATTTAAGAATGTTTACTCACAAATGTATTCGTATTCCCAATTATATGGTCGTGTATTTTAAATAATTCAATTTTTACTAATTTCAACAATCTGCTTATATAATTATTAGCATAAAATACTCCTAATTTTGTGTTGACAAATGATGACATAAATGAAATAATGACAATGATTTTATATATTTACCTTCGTATCCGTTAGACTCTATTAATAGGGAAGTTAAACATTCTGTCAAGTGCGGGAGAGCTGGAGTCTATTAACTCTTTTAAAGGGTAAAAGCTGAACGGGTTCAACCCGAACCACTGCATAATAATCTGAAGATGCACACCTATAAAGCTTTACTTTACCTGCTGCTGCTCTTTAGTTCAGGACTTCATAGGATACAGCACATCCAACAACATAATACAGCTATAAGCATATCCGGTTCAAGGCTGCTGTAACGTCGAACATGAACGAGCAAATATATAGAATGGAGAATAGAGCAGGCAAGAGTATAAAGGCTTATTTTGTTAGTATACATGTATTATAATACGTACTAATAGAGAAACATCCTTTTTTCTACAGCCGAACATATTATATTGTGGGTATTACATACATCCTGTATGTTACATAATAACATTGGAGAAGTCAGACACGGTGAATCAGTCAGAGTATGAAACGTGAAAACGAAAACACCTGATGATGTTGCTACGTATATACGTAAGATCACAAAACACACAGGGTTTAATAGTATATACGGGTATGTGTCGGAATATCCACAGACGAGCGATTTAGAGCGTCTGAAAACTTAAGACATAAAAGACAAGTTTTATTTAGGCAATGAAATGAACTAGATGTGTATATACATTTTATATTTATTATTTCTACCTTCTTTACAGATATACAAACAAATGCTGACGGGAACGGGAAGCACGTTCGAGAGCTTTTGTCCTACACAGATTTAGATGACTTTTAAATTTATTTTTATTTAGTTTACTTATATTTACTAATTGCACTTTAATATGTATGCTCAGACACAGAATAGGAAAACATTCTATAGCGTTCTCAGAATTTTCGAAGAGAGAATTTGAGCCGTATTTAATGGACATATATCTATAGCATGATATCTAGCTATGATGTACATAGTGAGAATTTAATCATACGAACCCTTAATTCTTGTTTTTTTGTTATCTCTAATGTTTTCTAAAATTAAATTCCAATATTTTCTTGATTAATTCCAATATTTTCGTTATTGCTTTCAATATTTTCTTTATTAATTCCAATATTTTCTTTAATACTTCTAATGGTTTCTTGATTAATTCCACTATTTTCTTTAATACTTCCAATGGTTTCTTTATTAATTCTAATGTTGTCTTTATGAAATTCAGAAGTTCCTATATTTTCTATACTAATTTCTCCATAAAATGATCATCCTCGTCCCGTAAAATAATAAAAAAGTTCAGGCTTATTCGCTTATAGATAATCTGTAATTTTTGCAGATTAATAATTAATTGTTCAGTTATATTAAATTAGATTGTGAATACTTGGAAGCTTGCGTTCGGTCCTGATCGTCTGTGAGTCTGACGAGCGATGCAATATTTTCAGACTAATTACTTACTGGTATAAACATTGTAAAAGGCGTCAAAAGTGCAGCATCATTGAACTGAAGATTTCCGGTTGATTGAAGACACTGACAGCCACATGACTATGGCTGCGACAGCAAGGTGTTTTATAAAATAGTCTTTCAACATCATATATATGTAGCTAAATAGCAGAGTTCATTGTCATCAAGAACAAGTCAAGAAACAAAGTATGTGAGAACTGCGAACTTAACCAGCATATATTTATTACTGTACGATCGAATTTCCTGGTTTTGTTTTACTATATAATACTACAATAATTGCAATGAAATTATATAGCTTACTGTATCATTATACTTATACACTTGTATATACTTATATTAATCCAAATACTTAATACAGATATATAGGATAGGAAAAAATAAAATCCTGAAAGTAAAATAAATAAGATCCGCTGTTATTAGCACATAAGGTATACTACGCATGTTATTCAATAGGAATTACTAGAATAGGGAACTCTGTAATGTTAAAGTATCTTTCTTATAGGATATGGCTGTTTGATGCAGTAAATGCAGATATTTTAGAAAAACAGAGTTTAAATGGAAGAAGCCAAAAATTGTTTTTGCATATATATGAAATACATATATACACACGTATAAGTAAGTATATATAATGTTAAGTATAAGGATATCTTCTTGTTCACTCTCCATGGTGCACAAATGTGTGCACGTACATAAATCCTTTTAATTGTGATTCCATCAAGCTGTCTGGAACATGTACTCTAATAAACTGCAGAGAAGCGTCTGAGGTCGAGAAGGACATCCGCGGATGTTTTTTTTTTGCAATCTTGAAAGAAAACATACTTTTTCGCAATAAGTTTTTCCTGTTAACATACACTGCAAATGAAATGCAAAAATCTCTCTCCTCCTCGCACTCGCAAGTGTCTATCTTTGACGAGCAGTCATCACATCGAGAGCACCAGCGCACCCAGGCATCACCATTCTCAAGAATTTTCTAAATGTTCATCACCAGCCTTTTACCTTTATCTACTTGTATCCAGTCGATCCTGGTAACTTCTTGCTTCGTTAGTTTTTAAAAACGATTTTTAAAAAGTGGGTGAAATAATTGATGAAAACTGCATAAATAATTCATGAAAATTCGATTGAAAATTGGATAAAATAATTGATGAAAATTCGATTGAAAATAATTGATGAAAATTCGATTGAAAATAATTGATGAAAATTCGATTGGAAATAATTGATGAAAATTCGATTGAAAATAATTGATGAAAATTCGATTGAAAATAATTGATGAAAATGGGATAAAATATCATTGAGCATTTACATGAAATAACAGAAAACTATTCCGAGGAATACTAATTCTGCAATATTCAACATTTTTTCTATTTATAGCGTTTATGTAATCCCTGCAGATCCCTGCCGGATTAAAGTGACACTATGTAATTCAAGTTTGTATATAGAGACGGGACAAAAGTTAAAAATGAAAAACCTTAAAAATGCGTTGTAAACAGAGGGAATACATATGATGCCGAAGTTATATATCTATTTTTTATATACTTGTTATATAAATGTAAATACAATGTAATCCCAAAATTAATCTAGTTTGTAAAATTTTCACGGAAAATGGTAAAATCAAAAAATTTATATAGGAAACTATACTTATTAGTAAGTAAGCGTTCTGGTAAAAGAATTTTGAATTCTCTAACGATAGAGACTATAATAATAATAATAAGTTGGATATGTAATTATTATAGTTGTTGGATATTGCAAAATGAAATCTTATGTACCTGCTCCGTTGGTGTCTTTTATGTTGCATGCATTGAGAATTGTGCACAAGTGAGTGAATCATCCTAAATCTAAGAGGAGATTTAGAAAAGGAAAAGGTAAAATTGAAAATGAAGGAGTTGACGACGGAGGGGGAGAATTTTTTTTGTGGGGGGCAAGAGAGGCTTTTGGCTGTATGGTAGAAAGTACTAATTTTAAGAGAGATGAAGATAAAGGGGAAGATGAAGAAGAAGACGAAGAAATAAAAGCAAGGAGGACTACTATAGTAGTAACTGTGTAAGATGCCGATGATGGAGAATGGGGGCGTTTTTGCAAGAAAAACGGAAGAACTCCTTATGCTCTTTTCAGAGACATATGAGCTACTTACATATATGGTTAGCGGAGTCGCGGGATGCAGATAAAGTTACCATGCCCCGAGATTACGACCAACTCCTTCTCTCACAGTCGTCTTTGGGTTGAAAATTATTTTCTCCGATGAATTTATTCTACCGGGTGCATGATTCCTCTTCTTCTTCTTCTGCTTCTTTTTGCTCGGGCGACGCGGGACTTGTTGTTATGTTACTTACGTACAAGGGACTCATAAGCCAAACCCATACTTCTGTAACCCGTCCTATGACTTCGGCTACGGTGGTTGGGGTTGAGAGAAGGGGGGGGGAATCAAACCAGTAAAAAAAGAAGCTAAAGACACTTTACACAAGATTTCTTTTTAGCAAAAATATATGCATTATAGTATTTACGTACACAGGAGGATTCGGATCTGGCTGTGTGGAAGTTTGGAAGGATGAAAAAAAATGTCTTATTGAGACCTGCAGAAAGTCGACTTCTCTTTTGCTATTTTCCCCCGATGTTTCTATTTTTAAGTGTGTGCTGTGTGTTTTACATTTTCTAGTTGATCTAGTTAGAGAGAGAAGTGAAGCTCTCGGCCACCAACCAGTGCATTGTACCACTGAACTCACATTTTCTCAATCCTCCAAAAATTTACAACACACACACATACACACTAGTCCAACATCGAGAAAAAAAATCCTGCTTTAATGTTGTCTTAACACAAAAGTCTATTCTACACTAATAGTCTATCTCCTCTCCGCTTCACGCTGTACTTTTCTGTCTTCAAACAGCAGTTCACAATTTTTTAAATCTCTTCCCAGCTCCCGTCCAAACTGAACACGTCCGTAGTAGTTTCGACTAAAAAACCAAAAAGGAACCCAGGCTGATTTAATAAAGTTCACGTCTGACTGAGCGGCTCGTCCATAAATATTATATAGTCATCCTTCAAAAAGTAGTCATTACTAATAAATTACAGGAAATCCATATAGTGCTGATTTGTAATTATTTTTATTTTCAAAATCAAAAATCTCAACCAGCCAAACGTGAAATATCCAGAGTGTGAAAAGTGAACGAAAAGCCTTAAAATTTGTAAATTGATCTCGACCCGTTGGATGTGGTGACTCTCTGCAATCTCTTCTTCAGCAGTTCTTTCCTGAAAAATTCACAAAATCTTGTAGTCAATTCTTTTTTGTGCACTCAACTTATATTTCCCTAAATTTTCTTTCATTTATTGGATCAGCAGGTAATCATCAATCTTGTTTAGTTGTATGCAGTCATTCTTGAATCAGCTCCTTATACTCTTTTTTCTTCTAGATCATTTTAATAGAAGCAGCAGTTTAAACGGTCAAAGAACGTTTAAAAAAATAATAATAATGGAAAATTAATAGCATTCTTCAAATGTACCAGATGTTTTTTTAAACATGGGATCTATCTTTGCAAGAATGCTAAAAGATTTTGACAGTTGCCGGCTATAGATCTAAACTCTATAAAAGCTTTGATTTTGTAAAAAGCTATAAAACGCTTACCCCATTTATATGAGCAACGTTTTCCTCGTCGTCATCATCATCTTTGTTGTCGTCGTCGTCGACAACGCCGGCTTCATCAGTCAGTGATTATATTTCTTTTTGTGCTTCACAAGTGTTCTTCAAGAAATTTCCCATGCTAAAAATTCCATCCGTTATTCCACAACGAGCTCCTTTCATTTCCATCTTCTTTGACAGTCAGTAAAGCTTGGAATCCGAGTCTGGAAAAGGAAGGAAAGATCTGCATATGTTTACACAACCTTGGATACAAGTATCTAATTATATATACATACTACATATATAGATTACATCCGGATTCATCAATGTGCAAGTTCCAATTTAAGTAGCAGTTAACAGTTGAAAATATGATGTGAAGTCAGGTTTGGGAACCCACGAATTAGTATGTACATTCTAGGTATATATAGATAAGTATATAGGAAGAGAGCCACCATTTCAACCAACCAAACACATAAATAGATCCCGGAGTCCACATATGTACACAAAATCCAGTGGGTTACATTAGGCATGACAAATCCTTTTCATAATTTTCCTGTGTTTACCTCAAATGTGAAATCAGAGAGCTATTTTAGATGATGGAATGTAGAAGAAAAAAAACGTTAAAAGCTACTATATTAGTATAGATCTTCGTTAAACCTGTGGGAAGTGATGTCAGGATTAAACATGGCCAAGTATGCACGACGACCAAGTACATGGAATTGACTAAATATGCACACTAGGGATTCATGTGACTGTAATAGAAACTCGTCGTTGGATCCTCAGCCAACTTTTTCACCTACACAACTCTAAATTCTACACAGACATCCTGTAGTAGTGGTCTTTTCTTGATTTACCATTCCCATCCAATGAATTTATATCACAAATTAAAAAAGTACTAGTAGCTCCATTTTCATAAACCTTCCCAACTTTTATACCTTCATCCCTTCATCTATCATCGCGCTCAGAATCCGAAGCGAAGGATGAAGGATCCGTTATCGATTTCGGTCAACTTCGACAATTCACATTTTGGCAACAATATTATCTATAGGAAATCTGTAGGGTAATAATGTAGTATAATAATGTAGTATAATACCAGTTTTTCAGCTAGAAAAGATTCACAAACCAACAATTCAGATTATTATTTCGAATTATTTCAATCAATAAAAAATCAATGGAATTAAATCAACAATAAATTATTAGTAAATCACCTCACACTGTAGATTTGTCTTGATTCTTGAGAGTGATCAAGACTGTAAAGAGCTACTATGGGAAAGAGTTGTAGGAAAGGACTTATATTCAAAGTTAGATAGTTAGCTGGCGTACCCAATTAAAAATAATAAATTATGTTCATTTCACAAAAAAATGAGTTGTAGAATTCACAGGTGGATTATTCGTCAAGAAAATCTGAAGGAAAAGTTTTAGTATTTTATGGACTCCACAGTTACATCACATAAGAGAGATTGTGTACTACATAGTTGAGTAAAAGTTGAGGGGAATCCACAAAGGAATTTTACAAATAGGAAATGAGGATTTGGCCCTTTTCCAGTCTTGACTGTCTACAGGAAATATTAGTTGGAAACACGTGTCTTGCGAGGTTACTACATTGAAATTGGTACGACTGTCGTCGTCGTGGAGTTGCCTCAAGAAAATATTGTCACCAAGACCAGACCTCACTAAAGTTGCAGTTTATGAGGAGGAAAAATGTGCAACTTTCCAGCAAATATAGGACAGTCATGGATATTAAAAAAGTCATGGACATATTATGTCCATCAAATCAGAGCTCGATATCAACAATATGAAGCTCGATATCAACAATATGAAGCTCGATATCAATAATACGGAGCTCGATACCAATAATACGGAGCTCGATACCAATAATACGGAGCTCGATATCGATAATACGGAGCTCCATATAGAATCCTGATGATCTTATTTAATGTGACGAGGTGATTAAGCCGGTGTTCGATGACGATGATGACGACGATGATGATGATTACAAATGTGGAGGACGTGGAATCTTATGGATCGACGACATTGCTTCTCCCTAAACAAAAAAGAGATCAAAGATTAAGATTAAGAAGATTAACAACTCTCGAACAGTGATTGATATTATATTGTGAAATTTCAGAGAATATTTTTGGGGGGAAGGCAACGAGAAAAGAGGGGGGTGAGGGTATGTAGAGTGAGCCACTTTTGAAGTGGCGGCCGAAAAGTACAACCATTGAGAAAGATGGGGGCTTCGGATGAGTCGGTGCCCGCCTTCACACAGAAACCCCAGTTGAGACAAGAAGATGATGGAAACCGACTCATTTTCGAGTGTCAACTGGTTGGTGGACCCCAACCAGACATCACTTGGTTCCGGGGTGATGTCGAACTTATAGCCGACAAACGAACTGTTTTCAAAACCTCGAAAATCGCAACGAACAAGTATTTGGTGGTTCTCGAGCTTGACAATGTAGTTGAGTCCGATGCCGGACTCTATCGCGTCAAAGCCAAAAATAAGCATGGAGAAGTATTTGCATCCATTAACCTTAATTTCAGCCGTAAGTCTTCTCCCAAATTTCTATATTTAATATTTCCACATATTTCCTAACCATTTTTAAACATATCTACACTGTTAAGTATTTCTCTGCACTTTTAACGTCGTACAACACACATCTCAATTTAGCAGAATACTGTTTAGAAGTGGGTAGGAGATGATCTTCGAGATTCTTCGACACCTCTCTATGTATTTCTCTAGCTCTATTTAGGCTTCAAGACAGTTTTCAATTTTCTTTTCGCTTTTATAACTTCTTGTCACTTCTTCTTAAACTTCTTCATTATCTCTCTCTCTCTCTCTGTCTCTGCAAAATTATAAACGTCTGTTATGATTTATCTTCAACTTCCATGACAGCTCCCTGTCACTACGCCCTTATTGATGAATTTGTCATGTCAATTCCATTTTATTCAATTATCATTTCCTCACCCAATGACAGTTCCTTGATAACTTCGAAGCTTTAAATTCATTCGTTCACACTGTGGAGCTTGATGAAGAAAGATCTGACTTTTCTGAACTGAGATTTCTGAACAGGAAGATCACGTCATCATTTTGAAAACTATTTCTTCGTTTAACAATAATAAAATTTGATTAACGAATATTCATCACATTAAATCAAAAGTTTGATCCACAATCTTCGACAAACTATAAATTACAAATAAAATAATACGAAAAAATTGATCCAGAATGCTAATGCAAAACAGAAAAAACAACTGATTTGTTAAGTAACAACAAATTATTCTTTAGCTATATAATATAAAATGCTATTTCTTGACGATAAAATCCTTCATAAAATACTTACAATCGATGACCGGAACCGGATCCGATGAAATATTGAAGATGACAAGTTAAAATATGCAATATTATTCATGAAACCGTATATATATTATACAATAATTATATGTTAAAAAGCTACTGTCGGAGGTTGAGGGAGGGCAAGTGAAATTTAATTTTGATGAGGATGACATAAAAATGGAATATGAAAATAATTAAATACAAACAGTTTTTATTAGTTAGTTCAATTTACATTACCACGGGCTTAAATCGTCCATTTTGCACTTTTTAAAAGGATTCCAGCAGAACGCGTAAACTAAAATAGTTCTCGTCATTATATAGTTGTATATATGTATATTATCTACTATATGATCTATTAATGCATGTATACATACTTTATTTATGTATATAATTATATGTGCTATTAATCCCTGGAACAATACCAAAATTCATGTATTTTGTCTATTTATTGCCATTTGCAGCTGTCGACGAGCCCAAGGAAAAGTAAGTGTGCAATCTTTAATTTCTTTAATAATTAGGATTCTTAATTTTACCGTGGAACCTTTTCCTTGGTTTAACCTTGACACTTCCATTTTGGTTTTAAAGCTCCTCCATACAAAATCCACCTGCACATGATTCCGGACTGTTTTAAATACTGAATGCAATCATAGATAAGCTACTTTCAAGAAAATTATACGTTTATTAATTCAGAATCTTCAATTTAGAATTTTAAGAAATAATTTTTGAAAATTCCGGGTTTTGGGAAATTTTTTTGCGAGTTTACTGAAATTTAGAAATCTTTTGATGAATTTTCAGAAATTTAGAATTCTTTTGAAGAATCTTCAGAAATTTAAAATTATTTTGAAGAATCTTCAGAAATTTAAAGTTCTTTTGAAGAATCTTCAGAAATTTAGAATTCTGTGCAAAAATCTTTAACATATTGTTTTATTTGGCGTTCGGTTGTTTGCAAAATTGAAGAGTTTGGTAGTTTTAGAACGCTGCGATTCTAAATGCATTCCTTGGTTATCAAACTTGACCAAATTCCGGCAATTTTGTCGGGATTTTTGCTTGGTAGTTTCCAAAGCATCTCCGATTTCATAGCCAATTTTCTGGTGCAAATAAGTTTCTGAACAATTACATAAGCCGATGATTTGATGAGATATTAGAAAATTAACAAAAATTGAATCGCTAAGGAAAGGCAAGTTTCGGTTCACCACCACCCACATAAAGAATTAAAAACCGGTTTTGAAGAAGGAAAAGTTGGAAGCGGCATATGAGACGAAAATAGCAAGGATTTTCTCTCTCCTTCTCTCCGGCATTGTTTACCGTGACATTTTGACTTTGAAAAGATTGGTGGAAGATTTTCCTCTTGTAATCTTCTCCACCTCGCCCTTTATGCTCTCAAATAGAATCAACCTTTGATGTTACATTTGTGCCTCATTAGAAAACGTATAGCCGTATGTTTGAAAAGTCCATAAATTTTTGACTGGTTTTGTGTGTAAAAATGCAGAATCTTCATCAGTACAGAAGGCTGAGCCGAGTGTTGAATGGATTTATTCGTTTAGTAGAGCTATTTCATAATCTTTATAGGAGCAGACGTGAAAAAATTCAGACAGGAATTTTCATCTTCCTTTATTTCTGTCACAGGTTCATTAGTCCAATTAGTACTTTTCTCTGCTCTGACAAAGGTCACTCCACGAGTTCAACTCGATTAGACTTTCTAGGATATGCGATTGTCGTTCTATTTTTCAGCCTTCTATCAAACACAACAACTGTCTCCAAAAGGTTTTCAGTCAGAATTTTATTTAGATTTTGGGTTAAATTATTTGGCCAGAATTTTGAACATTTTTTCCCTTTTTAAATTTTATATTAGAAATTTTATGGTCAGAATGTTTAAAATTTTATGGTCAGAATTCTTAAAATTTTTTGGTCAGAATTCTTAAAATTTTATGGTCAGAATTCTTAAAATTCTTCGGTCAGAATAATTTAAAAAATTGTATTGTCAGAATGTTTGAAATTCTTTGGTCAGAATGTTTAAAATTTCATGGTCAGAATGTTTAAAATTTTATGATCAGAATGTTTCAAATTTTATGATCAGAATGTGTAAATGTTTTATGGTCAGAATGTTTCAAATTTTATGGTCAGAATGTTTAAATGTTTTATGGTCAGAATGTTTAAAATTTAATGGTCAGAATGTTTAAAATTCTATGGTCAGAATGTTTTAATTTTACGGTCAGAATAATTTAAAAAATTGTGTTGCCAGAACTTTTTAGATTCTATTGTCATCAGAAGTTCTTCAAACGTTAGTCAAAGTCAGATGTTTTTTACGGGATTTTTCTTTTACACAGCGCAAAAGTCGGATCTCCAAATCGTTTTCATAGTGAATTAGCGGTTTTTATGAATAGCATGTTTATTATGATTTTTAAAGTTCGGGAGTGATGTCAAAGGAAATTAGCATATGGAATTAGCACTGAAAAATATTTGTGCATAATATGCAGCTGCAGTGCCTATTGCATAGTACATATAATGCAGCTTTAAAAAAATCATTTCTGATGAGACTGTTTTGAGAACCTTGTTTAAACGTTTGAAGGAGCTGTATAGTAAGTAGTATATTAGTATTATACACGAGGAAAAGGCAGCAGATAAACTCTACACAGCTTCAAGAAGAAGAATATTCACCGTGTTGAAAAGAATAATATTATTGTTATATACTTGGCCTTCGCATTTTTCCAACCAGATGTGGTCCGTGCTTTTGGAACAGTTATCCCCCTTTACATAAAAGCTCTCGTACTGGTCATGTTTTCACTATAGAAAATCCTACTACTACTACTTTTGTTCGAATTCAAAACTCTTTATTACGATGATAGGACGTTGATTTTTTTCTGAATGAATTCCTTCCATGAATTTACGGACATGTTTAGACGGGAGTTTTACTTTATTGCACCATTCCAGAGAGAAAATTAACTTTACGGCTGACTCGTCCCGAGAAGCCGCCCTCATTATTAAGAGGCCTAAATTCATGTGGCACATATGAAGTTCTTAAGAAAAACCTTGTTTAAATAAAACAAGACTAAATTTTGTTCGAGCATTCTCAAGCTGAAATCCTACTTGGTTGATGGTTGAGTTCAAAACATTGATTTATTGAAAATCCCACCAACATCCTGCTGTATATAGTATACATATAGTTTAATGGCCATATGACTTTTTGTGGTGGAGGAAATTTCAAAATTGTCGGTCAGAATGCTAAATTGCTTTAAATAGAATAACACACTACTGATGATTATTTATTTTTTCATACAACATTTTTATCTCTTCAGCTATTTTCTAAGAATATTTTGTAATAAGTCAAAAACAAAATATTGTTGTCTACAGTCTTAAGACTTTAAGGTTAAACCGAGTATAAATAGGATTTCTTATAGGTAATTGGAAATTTAACGCTGAAAAGAAGTTCTGTAGGATCTTTTAGTGCAAATAATACGGGGTCTAAATTTATTATTATTGGAAAATATATTTCTCGGATTTTCCGATCGGCAAGAAAATCATGTTTCGATGAGAAAATTATCTCTGATCAAATATGCTCCAATCATTTTAACCTGTTGAGTTCGTCATAATCATGTTGAAAAATATTTAGAAAATTATTTAAATAATTTGAGAAAATATTTCGAAATTATTAAAATAATTGTACGAAATATTTAGAAATTATTAAAATAATTGTAGGAAACATTTGGAAGTTACTATAATAAGTAGAAAATATAATGTGTGAAGATTCTGGAATTTATTAATTATTAAAATAGGTGTAGGAAATTGTTTTTTCAAATTGAAAATTATTTTTTTAAAATTATTATTATTAAAATACAATTATTGTAGAAAATAATTGAAGATGATTTTAAAATACTTTAAAAATAATTGGATAAATCATGCATTTGGGAAAAAACTGACTCCCATTCCACAAGCTGTACAGGAGAATCGGGAAGATTTTAAGTGGATCGGGCCTGTAATCCGATATCCATGTGGGTTATCACGGCTCCGGCTAAAATAGAACTG
Organism: Lipothrix lubbocki; assembly: GCA_034696945.1. Classification (NCBI taxonomy): domain Eukaryota; kingdom Metazoa; phylum Arthropoda; class Collembola; order Symphypleona; family Sminthuridae; genus Lipothrix; species Lipothrix lubbocki. Next base: position 22,733 of record JAQGAK010000211.1, read on the forward strand.
CAGCTTTAAAAACTAATTAAATTTCTGCGTGCAGTATCGGTATGCGCGCTGTATTTTATTCAGCCCGTAAAATAAAACAAGCTATACCATAGACACAGAGATAAAAACTTGATGAATATAACGGATCGGAAGAAATGAAACCCGAATCCGCCATGACGTTCAATGCCCAATTTCATTGCAATCCACGGATTGATGTCAAATACCACATCCCAACTATAAATTCGTACTTAAAATGAAAAGATAAAATAAAGAATAAGTGCGTGCTTTGAGAATATTGAATTTTCTGGTTGATTCTAATATTATTCTATATGAATAATCTATCTATCTAGATCTATAATAATACCTGTGATATGGGGAATGGAACGGGAAAAAATAGGGGAAAATAGGATCTACTAAAAGTATTTGTCATATATCATATATGTATAGAAACATTTTACGCAAGGCTACACTTTGTATCTTGTGATTCTTCAACATTCCTGAGTTAACCACCTACTCACTATATGACTATAATCTTAGAATTTCCTGGCTGCAGTTGAAAAACTGGTATTATAATGTATATTATATGCCATAATACAAAATATATATCAAACAAATTCATTTGATGAAGGAAATGGGAAAGATTGTGAATTTAAAAGCTTGACGATGGTTTTGTATTTTTTTTATTTGGTACTTATGTATACTACTTGAGAGCCGAAACGGAAACCGAAGCTCAAACTCACCAGCCAGAAACCTTGGTGTGTTCTTCCTTCAATTCAAATATCCTCGATCATTGGCAAAAATCATGTAGAGTGGTAGAATTAAGAGAGCAGGGGGGGGGGAATATAGTGAGATCTCCTCACACACGGGACACAAGTTATTCATGGCATGGCTGGCTTTTGGTCTTAAAAAAAACACGAGTTTCGTTTCAAAGTTAAAGTGGATGATGATGATGATGATGCAGGGGGGTAATAGATTTTCTCGTGATTTGCAGCCCCTGCTTATACTCGATTAAGGAAAATTGGACGGTTTTCAGATTGCCATCAAAATGTGTGACGAGATTGGCCTACATTTACAAATTTCCCATATAACAAAATACTTAAGAATACACGCGTGCATACACAAAAGTCTTCTATTCGTTCCTCTTAATTCAATTTTATCAGGACTCTAGATTGCACACATGTATTTTTATGGCCTTGTATATAGTATCGCACCTTACCAACAACCATTACCATGTCATCCCGTATGACTCATAAATTCAACGAGATTCTCCAAAGGGAAACTTTTGAGTTAATATAAGAACTATATGGGGACTCACCACAGGGATGTCCTGTGGGAAGTTAAATTACCCCCCAAGTACTATTACTTTCTGTGTCATATCTTCATATGTTTGAATTTGAAAATGTATTATGTTTAAAATATAGTACATATACTACAGATAAATATAGTAGGAGGAAATAGAATCCGGACCTTGCCTTGTCATAAGCCTTTTTTTCTACTACTGTAAAGTATATTATTATAGTCTTAATAATACATGGCATGACAAGGCCTGAATAACTAAATTTTACATTGTAAATACATGTAGGACCCTCCCCTAGAATGTAAATTGTATGGCCAAGACCTCCTCCTTTTAAAATCCCTCCATATTATTTTTTTTATTGATTGTAAGATTCCGCATGCATGGTCACATTGTGCAATAAGTGAAAAACCATTGGAAAAACCATGGTTTCCCTCCGACTCATCCTTTGTTTTTATGTACATTCTTCTATATAGCTTGCTTTTACTTAGGGAGAGATTACGATGTGCTCTTTTTGAGTGTATCTACTTTAACGTTTCCAATAGAATTTTACTACCACAACCGATGGTTTTTAAATTAAAAACAAAAATTAAAATGTAGAAACAAATTTAAATATAAAAACAATTTAAAATATAAAAACAAATTAAAATATAAAAACAAATTAAAATATAAAAACAATTTAAAATATAAAAACAATTTAAAATATAAAAACAAATTAAAATAAAAATAATTTTGTTTAAAATAATTTTAAGAGCACGACTTTTTTAATTTATTCTGTTATCATTAAAATGATTAAATTCATATTAGATTTTATTAGAAATTAAATTTTAAATTATAAATTATTTGACTAGTCACTACAATTGACATTGACTCAAAATTAATCAGCTTGTTTATTGATTTTTATGGGGATTTGTAAATTATAAATGTGGAAAACAGTTGTAATTAACTGTATATAAAGAATTTTATCTAACTAAATAATTCATACACATCAAATTATTATACATTATAATAGTTTAGTATTCTTGTACTTAATAAAATTATTATTTTAAAATTTATAGGAGGAAATACAGGAGGGAGTGAGAATATTATGAACGTTTCATAATTTTTATAATTATGACTGTATGAAAGTAAAAATTAAAAAAAAACAGTTGGTAGATATTTCACACATTTCTTCTAAAATACTATATACATACTTCTTCCTCGGAAAGATCTGTTTAAAATGCTTCTTAAACTTTTAGCTAAACTGCCGTGAAAAAAATTTTTATGAAAAGGACAAAGACACACGTGCGTTGTATGTATAATAAGATTTTTTGTGAGATTCGTTTAATATACGGATGGATTTTATATAAATATACATATTTATTTATATAGGCATTTGTATAAGTATAGATATACATTTAGCACTATACTTACATTAATATATGTATATTATAATAATGCTTTTGCAGTTTCCATGAGGCTAAATCTTAAAACCTCGAATTCTTATAGGAACACCAAACAAGCTATTTTTATTTTTTTTTCGTATGTTTTTTTCAACGTTGTTGCATCTATTTTATATGTGGATGTTGTTTTAGATTTTACAGAACATGAGAACGACGATATTCAGTTAAATACGGAAAACCCATTATTTATTCCGACGGTACTATTATACACTTTGTAGCATCTTTATACTTAACATTTATATGCAATCCTCCTCCAAATTTTACCTTGCAGCATTAAGCCAGGATCTTATTAAACTGTGGCGTGGAATGAGTGTCAATTAATTAATTGTCATTTTTAATATAAACTCGTAAGTCTAATCCGTGGAGTTATAACCGCAACAGCTGATATTCACATTTTGAAACATTAGCGCTGTCTACGAACCATAGAACATTCGAAAAATTACACTGATTCACAAGGTTAAAACTTGACAAGATTATATATTCGAAGATGTTCATTTCTCCATTAAAAATAATTAATTAATTAACATTATATTTTATTCGATTCTTACGTTTTCAAGGAGCGTTTTTGTGTTTTAATAGGTGATTACTGAAAGGTTCGATTTCAAAAAATAAATAACAAAAATGCAAAATTATTTTTCAAAATTGTATCCACTCCATACATTAGTTAGTGCGTAAACAAAGATGACTACCGGTAAATGGTTTTTTCGATGCAAGCGAATTTTATTTTTGAGGACAACACTGTAGAAGAATTTCTTGACGGAATTCTCATTATAAATTTTATTACTTTCAACAACGTTTTTAAATATAATTTTAGCCTTTTCTTTTATTCTGTATTTTACTACCATTGTTAACTATTATATTATTAACTACAATAATACATTATTATTCCTTCCCGCAATTTTGATACCCAAAATTTACTGGTAAAACATCTTTTTTCAATTTATTTTTCCATTGGTAAATACTATTTTACAATCTGGCGGAATTATTTTTGCCGCCATGGTTAGAGTACAAAATCCTAATTTTTTTAAATAATTAAATAAATTATTGCAATATTAAATAAATTCAATACTGTGCATTCTTTGATACTGCACGGTGGTCGTTAAATTGTAATAATTGGGAACTTACGAAATTGTAAGTTAAACATTTAATTTCAGTAACTACTAAAGCGCTAATAATTAGAATACGTAAATAATAAATTAGTAGAAGAATCATCAAAATATGTTGCCGAACATGAATATATTTTGTGAACAAACAGTTGCGTGAATAAAAGACAAACTTAACATTATCTTGCAATGCTTTTCGAGAGTGTATACGGAAATCCCCTGAAATTTGATGAGCAGCGACATTTATACTTGAGCCGACAGTACTGACCACGGCCGAATAGTTGCGAATGTGTGAATAATTGTGAAGTTCCGGGCGGTTGATTATTATAAAAAGATCTCTAAAAGTGTAGGGGAAGGAAAATATATTTAGGAAGCAATCTAAGATCTATATATATGAAAGTGTCTATACTTATTAGTAATAAGAGCACAAGTGTGTGTCTATATAAATGCGTACAAGGCAGATTTAAACATTATAGGTGACTCTAACCGTGTGGTTATATATATGTTGGTTTAATTTGAAAAGGACAGACAGGAAGATGTGGTTGTCAAGTTCTTGGTTGGAAGATGCTTGAGTGCTATACATACATAGAATATATCACTGTGCATACGAGATAATAATAATTATTATTCGCGATTCAGAGGTGTTTGGGAGATGGGAATTTGCGTTGAGTATATACATTATAGTTGGGTAATAGTAGTGGTGAGGAGTCTTGATAGGAGATTCCTGTAGGAGTTTAGAAATCCTGTGACGGATAAAAATAGTTGTCCTGCTCCCATAGCACACCACAGCAGTGTCTGCGATGATGAGATTGCAAAGTGCTCTCCACATTAGACTTTTTCAGTTTAGTAGTAGTAGTAGTATGTATATAGCCTCCTCTTGCTCAGAAGTTGGTGAATTAAGTAGGAGTTGACATGGAACATTGCTCAAGTCGTCGAGAGTCTGACCTAAAAATAGACCCAGAAAAAAAATATCAGGATGAGTCGGAAAGGTGGTTTGCCAACTTTTGCCCCTGTAAAAGAAAACGAGTAACTAACTCCTTTACTTATACCAGTACTTCCCATACCTTGTTCCTGGTCCTGTACTATACCACCACCATCACCACCACCGATCTCACACAGTCATCACCAGTATATAGTACACATACTGATTTCATATATAGTAACTATAGGTACTTCACCTCTAATAGTACTATACTCGACTATATATACCAGCCGTGCATTGTTCCTAATGCCAGGATATTTTAGGCCAACCCATTCCCCGTTGGCACCATCCTGTAAATCCGCTTTTTATTCCTATATGTACATGAGATGACATTGCTGCCGCCGCCACTTTGTATATTATTGTCTTCCGTATGTACGCAACCTCATCTCCATTATCTCTCTATACTTTGTAATAGTTTCTGTAGTACTCCCAAAACGTATCTCTAATCTCTGTAATACTGAACTCCTGTGTTTTCAAAAATATACTTATACGTATATGACATGTATATTGTGTATACAGTATACTTTCTGTTGTACTTACATACTTACCATGACAATATCGTATCATCCCTGGTACATGTCCGCTTCATCTCCCTATTATATCAACTTAATTCCCATGTAATCTCCATATTTTTGGATCCACCGTACCTATTTTTACATAACAAAAAAAATTATTTGTAACATTATATAACAAAAAATAGGTATGTACTATGTACAGACCACATGACATAAACATATACAGGGGAAGAAGAAGAGCAGTAACAGAAATAACATTGTATGTAACTTGTAACACATGCTATTCTCGGCACTCTCTACACGCAATCATGCGATTTTCGCGAGACATAATAAAAATCTTCCTTATTGCGATTCATAAATGATACGCCGTCAAAATACATACGTACACACATTATATTTATTTATAAATCTCCTACATGCTACATTGTTTGTAGTATAAGATAAAGCAGTGGAATTCTATATTTTCCAACACATTCAAACTTTACTGAGTAAAGTTTGAATGTGTTGGAAAATATAAGTCTTATAGTTAAATTTAAACAATAAAATGAAATGAAAGGCAAAAGGATTCAACATCCGTAGATCCTAAATGTCGGGGAGTAAGTCCATTTAGGAAATCCGTGTAATTTTCCGTTTAGAATCCATCCAGTAATTCTCTCATTTCCCGGTCCTCGCGGAGACCAAATTGCTGTTGAAAATTCTAGACAAAATCTGTCCCGTTAAACTTCAACTGTTACAATAATAATACAAGCCTGCATAGACGGAATAATCCCTGTTTGTTACACTTGTTACATCACAATAATAGGGGAAGGGGAGGGTGTCAGTATACAGAAACGTGTGTGCAATTCCCGTATAATGTAGTTCATTCAATGGAATAATCTCTGTCGTGCATATATTAAAACATTCCTTCCGATTGGCAACAACAACAGCCCGAAATTCCCGTCAAACTGCCAGTTTGACAAGATGTACATTTATGTATCTAAAATAATACCTATAGAAACCTTAGATTGACACACCTATCTAGCTAAGCTACTAGGTAAATTGTAATAGTATTGTATTGAGTATAGAGAATAGAGTATAGACATTATAGTAACTATATTATAAGTATGTAGTACTCTAGTACCAATAGTACTAGTAATAATTTAAGTATCTATACATGTCTATATATACAAAGTATATACAGGTATAATAACGTCTTATTGCCCGTGTCGAAATCCTCTTATCAATGTAGTTACATATCTTGGCAGTGGCAATCCGCAGATGAATGTGTGACAATAAGCTTCCTACTCTCCTGCAGACATAAGGAAACTACCTGTTGATGGTTCCCCTGTAGTTATAGGATTCTCTATATAGTCTATAATAAGTATATTACACTATACAGAAACTTACCAAAGTATTTAAACTTACTCTAAAAGTATTTATCTACCTTTAAAAATATACAACCCACTTGCAACATCATGTCACATCCGGACCGACACCGGAGGAATGCCGCTTGCTTGACATAATAACCGTTTCTGTTTGAAGTGGAAATAGAAATTATTATTATTTTAGTGTGTAAACACATTGTAAATGGATGCATCATCGTTCAGCCTGTCTATTAATAATTCCCCTTTGTTTCTGTCTTCAGCCGATCCACAATAGGCGTGGGGATAATTCCTATTGGGATACATAATAAGTCATTAACGCATAGCTTCTGTATTTAAATGAGTCCGGAATCTTTGGAAACCTAAAAAACCACAAAAAAAACTTATTTTAGTTTTATTTTTAAAAACCTTCCAATCCCTTAATTAATACTGCATTTAAAATAATAATAATATGGCAATTATTATTTCTATTTTAATTTCAATTTCTATATAAATTTGTATTTGAAATCACCATACCTATATGAATATTCACTTATAATAAGTGAATCCACATGAATATTTACTTGCATTATTATGTGAATAATGAAGTAAATCATGAATTCCCATCATGACTTCTCCCATAATTTATCCTGGACATTTTTATTCCCCCGTGTGTTAAGTCCTGTGTGTACTCCGGAATGATGGACAAATCTCCTTGAGAGAGCTGGAATGGAGAAAAAAATAATTAAATGAAACTGTTTCTACATAGGCAAATCGATGGAGTTGCACCCAGTTTTGCTCAGAAACCTGTCATTCGCCAAGAAGAAGATGGTCGTAGGTTACTTTTTGAGACTAAAATCAAAGCTGACCCTAAACCTTCCGTACTTTGGTTCCATGATGGGACGCAAGTTTCCAGCAGTAGTAGGCATAAAGTAATTCATATTTTGACTTTAATAATCAATTTATCAATAAATTCCATATGATATATTACTAACAAATAAGATCTAAATAATAATTATAATAAATTTATTTGATTTGATTATTTAATTCTTCAAACCAAAACAAATTAATTAAAATTCTTTAATCAAACCTTCGTTTTGAACAAATTGGGGAGGGGGGGGGGTCCAACTTTCAATAAAATAATTTCCCCAATTACATTTTAACCTGAAGTATGATGATGGATTAATTTTGTATTAACTGATTGTGTATTAAATTCAATTAATTAAATTGTAACAGTTCACAATAGAGAAGGATGGAGGGCTCTACGTGGCCGTGCTGTCCATCGATAGCGTGGCCGTAGAAGATGCCGGCAAGTACAAGTGTACTGCAAAGAATGAACTCGGAGAGAGTAACGCAACAATCAGTCTCAACTTTGACAGTAAGTTTCTTCGAATCATATGTGCCTCTATATATCGTAATAGGTATATATTAATTTTCGACGACAATAATAAACGCGATCAGAATATTTAAATGCGGTGATCCGGTTTGGTTCCAAGTTTATGAACTTGTGAACTGTCCGATCTTCCGATGCGTGACCCTGATCAAGGGATAAGCCACATGATCAAAGTTAGCTTGATAATAAGCTTGATTTCTCTGAATCGATCCAACATTATGAATTCGGGACAATGATAAATCCCACATTATAAAATCTAATAACTGACCGCAATCAGGTCCAAGTAAATAAAGATTTTTTTAAGCTTGCGGGGTTTCTTACAAAATTATCAGTTGTATACCGAAGTGGTGTTTTTCAATCAAAATCCTTCAAAACAAATGTATTTTCTTATTAAACCAATTTCGACGATATTCGTTTTCTCGAATCAAGATCGACAATATTCGCTTGTCTACGTTGACTGGAAAAGGTTCCAAAATATTTTCGACTAATAACCCTGATACCACGCGTTGTAACCCCAGATATTAAAGTATAAATATACTACGACCAACAATGAAAAAGAGTAATTTTTAGAGCTGAAAAGTTGTAAATTGTTAAAATTGTAGTTGGGAAAAAGCGGTACAAGTAATGGATAGATTTTTTTAAATGTATTTTATTATTTACCTTTACCTTGAGAGGTCATTGATCCACTAGGGGTTAATTACTTTTTATTTTCTATATATGTCAACCATTTTCTCATACCTTTGATTTAAGTTGAGCAATAATGACTGTGACGTTGAAAACTGTTTTTGAAAAACCTTTATTTATATTGACTGATTATATATGGTAGTTTGGGTTTTCCTTTTTCCGTTTTAATGATTACGTAATTTTATTAATTACTACAGTGACTTCAACGTGACATAATTGATAGAAGCTATGTGCATTAACCACATGCTTAAAGCCAATGAAAACCTTTTAAAATTAAAATTATTTACTTTGGATTTTAACTGGTTTCTTGATTCACCTGTCTTGACTAACCTGACACACAGAGTTACTTTTGTTTGATCTTTTATTATCATATTGCCTTGATGTTGAATTTTTAAAATAAAATTAAAATATTACAATCCGTGATCACAACAGCATTCTCAAAATAATTTAATATATATATCATAATGTAAATCAAATGCGATATTATAATCAATTTTTTAAAATAATTAATTTGTTTTGACAGTGTTTTTAAATGAAACAATGAAAGTTAAATTGCAATATTTACATGAATGGCCTCTTGAAAAAAAGCCAGGGAAGTGAATGCGGGTGAGTGAAGAAACCGTGTAAATTATTGCTCGGAGCATTGAGTAATTTTGTTCGTTAGACGAATCTTAGATAAAGGGTGTGCCTTGAACCGTTTTGAATGTTGAATGTGAAAAAATGCAAATACTAACCCTTCGGATCCTAGGTTCCTTCCTCAATTTAGGAGATTCCGAAAACAAGCCAGTGAAACCTAGTTTCACTGAAAGACCCGTCATTAGGCAAGATGATTCTGGTGCTATTACCTTTGAGGTTCGACTAGCAGCTGACCCTCAACCTGAAGTAATATGGTAAGCATATATAGTCTCTCACCTGACCTCTGACCTTCCATGATAATCTTTTTTGATTTTCCAACTATTAAAATACAAATATTTTTAAATACAAGTATATTTAAATACAAATGTTTTTAAATACAAGTATATTTAAATACAAATGTTTTTAAGTATATTGAAATACAAATATTTTTAAATAGAAATGATAAAAAACAAATTTACTACAACCAATTAATTAGAATCATCCATTGTTCAGTCTTCTGGCTTATTTTACTCTTTGGTTAAAATCTTCCTCTTTTATTTGTTGATTTAGGTTTCACAAGGGAAAAGCCGTATCAGGAAAGAGATTCCAATCGACAGTGACACGACAATCAACCACAGAAGTTTATTACATGACCAGGCTCACAATACAAGATGCCGACGGACCTGATCAGGGCGAGTATAAAGCTGTTGCCAAAAATGTTCATGGTGAAGCCTCAGCTGTTGTTAATCTTAATTTTGAAGAAGGCGACAAATTTAAGTACGTACTACAGCAAGTGTTTATTAAATTGTTGTTATTAATATGCTATCCTAAACCTTTTGATGTTCTTCAAATTACTTTTTTAGTGTATTCTTCAAACGTTCGAACTATTGAATCAGTTAACAATTAACTATAAAATCGTTTTTATAGATGGATTAAGATGGCTTATCAAGCACTTTCGAGCTCCTGAATAATTCGAAATCGATCCTTTACGAATATTTTTCATAACTATTTCGAACTATTTAATGATTCGAATTAGATCATCTAAGAATATTTATTTTAAACTATTTCGAACTATTGAATGATTTGAAATCGAAATTAGATCATTTAAGAATATTTATCATTTAACTATTTCGATTTATTGAATGATTCGAAATCGATGAAGAATATTAGAAGAATTTGAGAATAAATTAAAAATGAAATGCTGGGAATATTTTCAGAATTCCTGAAGGTAAACCCCCACGATTCCCGAAGAAACCGACGATTAAACAAAGCGGTGAAGTTCTAGTCATGGAGTGTGTCATGGAAGCCCAACCTCTTCCAGAGATCACTTGGTTCCAGGGCACTCGTGCTCTAAAAGCATCATCCCGCCTGAAGATGAGTAAAAAAGAGACGGGAAAGGATACTTATCTATTGACACTCGAGATTCAAAATCCTAGCTTAGCCGACGGAGGAAATTACCGTTGTAACGCTGTTAATGCTTTTGGCGAAAGCAATGCCAACATTGCACTCAACTTCCAAGGTATCGCCTCCAAAATCAATCCTTATTGCCGCATCAACCATTCAATTAAAAACAAAGTCGTGTTTCACACCAGACAGAACAATGTAAAGGGCACAGAGAGATCTAGGAAGTCATTGGTAGGATGACCTTCACCTAAACAGAAACACACTATTTTTTCACCATGTACCTATACATTAGTAAACCTATTCCTGGGATTTTTTATATCAAAATATTTTTTTTTCGGAATTTCACTTTATTTTTTATCTTGATTGTTGATCTATATGAACATGTTATTTTTGTTTTTAGTCTATGTTCGCAAATTTTTGTGAAATTTTTTTTTGTTCCTTTTGGGTTTTTTTTATTAGCAATTTTTTATGTACATTTCCCCCAAGCCAGCACAGGTAGCATAGTTATAATAATACAATTGCACATGAATATTTTTATTTAAAAAAAGATCTAAATGTATTTTTGTATTTCCACAAACACAGATTTTTTTCAGAACAAGAACACGATCTTCGATTTCAACATTTGTAATTTCACAAGACTATAAAATCAAAACATTTCCAACATGTTTATTTATATACAAAAAAATGTGAATGATGTTCTTTTGAAGATAATGTTGACAAGTTGAATATAATGTAATTATTTATTCTGTTGTATTTTTATTATATTATACTTATATATATATTTGCTGTACATAATTTTTCTTTTCAAGATATTCCTCCTCGTTTGATTTTTTTCTGGATGACCCAAACAGAAAAATGTCCGAGCAATGCATGGGATGTGGTTGTGACAATATTTAGTTTCGGATCTTTATATTCCTTGTATCCAAACCCAGCTAAAATCTGGCTCTTTGTGCTGTCTTCTAATGTTACCTTCATTGTTGCTAAAAATCCCCTTTTTTGTGCTTTTTGTTGTGTGGCTGCTACATTTTATATTTGTGTTTATTTTCGAAAGGTAAAATATTTATTCATCAAAAGTATGACTACACACGAACTAAAAAATATTGTATTGTATACTAACTTTTTTACAAAAAAAGGTCTGTTTGACAAATACCAACAACAAGAATTTCTCTTGATTTAAATTATTATTGATTTCAACCATTAAATCGTAAATCATTTAAATATTTATACTTTTAATTTATAAATTCAATTATTTCGATTTTCAATTGGTTTCCTTGAGGGGTTACAAAGTTTTACCAGATTATAGAGATACAATGAATGGGATTAAAAATTTCACAACATTTATCTGGGTTAAATCTACTACTATAAATACTTAAATTGGGAAGGTAAACAACACGTATTTCCAGTTGGAGAATGTGCTCGTTTTGAAAATTCCATGTTAAGTGTCGATGTCTAAAAGGTGATTTAAATTCCATTAATTCGGAGTTCTTTTAGCTCTAAAAAAAGAATTCCAAAATCCTCTGGACTTTAATCATAAATTATTTATCACACTACTGTAACAGTAAATTGTTTATTATCACATTTTCACGAGATTTAAGACAATAATTCATACTTGATGAATATTTTAAAAGGGATGCCCGACATGAAATTTCTGACCCTTGAAACTTCTGATTTCTGGATATTTGCGATGTCCACCCTTAAGGAATAAATTTTTTAAACCCTGAAAATTTCACTTGTCCCTCGGAATGTCTTCTTGTCTACATTTTGCCAGTTTACTATTTTCTGCTGAATCTTGATGTTTCTACTGAATCTTGATAGATTTATGCTGAAACTTCCGTGTCTTGTCGTGATACTTCAATGTTTTGTGACATATCTACAATTTCCCCTTAAATCTTCTGTCAATCTGAATTCTTCAATGTCTCGTTCTTACAATAATACATGTATTTTTTCAATGTTTTTGCGGAATGCAAACTCTTGCTCAAATCTATATACTTCAGTGCTTCTGTCGAAGTTTCGAAGTTGATGCTGAAACTTCTATTAGTATGAGTATGAGCCATGTTCGACAATTTTTATTGTGGTATTTTTCTAAAATTTCTCTCTTCTTTTCCAATTCTCTTCGAATGTTTTCTTCTGTCAAGGTTTGAATCTGTCCATCTTCTTGTCTTTTACAGTCTGTCTTCCAAATTGTCTACACAGGATAATATGCTGGTTTTGTGTTTTATTTTGACCTTTTCGACAACCCGAGGAATTATTTTGATATCTTGTAACTGTATTTCTTTAATTTTGGGTATCGTTTTTCTACAGTTTTGGTATCGATTTTGTATATTTTTTGTACCGATTTTTGTAAATGTATGGTACCGATTTTTGTAAATTTTTGGTACTGATTTTTGTACATTTTTGGTACTGATTTTTGTATTTTTTTGGTATCGACTTGGTATATTTTTGGTATCGATTTTTATAATTATTACTACTTGGTAAATTTTTGTATCACACACGAAATTCGTTGAAACTAAATTTTGTGCGTATCTTGAACTAAAATCTATTATTACTATACGTTTTGATGTATTCAGATCTTTATTGGTGTTTGATTCTGTCAGTCATTGACAAATGAACACTTGTTTTAAGTACAATTATATACTTTTTGGTTGAATTATAAAGTTTGGCAACTCTAAATTTTCAAATTGAGTAACTTTTTATTATAACCTTCAGAAGTTTTCCAGGTTTTTAGTGCCAAATACTTCGAGTTATTATAGCTAATTTGTTACTTGTAATCAGTATTGCAAATTATGCAGTTATTGACTCGAGGAGGGCTCGATTTCCTGCGTTTGAACTATATGAACTCACAAGCAGGTGACTTATTTAACTTTGTGATGATTATGACTATAAAATGATGATTGCGTAAAGGTGGGGAAGATGGCGGTATTGCTCCTACGTTCATCGAAAAGCCGAAGATCACACCGAACTCGACAGGAACCCTGATAACAATGAGATGCAGATGCAAAGCCAATCCCGAACCCAAAGTTACATGGTTTCGAGGAACTACTGAAATTAAGGCTTCCACCAAGACTAACCAGAGGACTGTAACTGTAGATACTGATGTCTATGACCTGATCTTAGAGATTAAGGTGGGTCCTTTTCTGAATTAACTAAACAATTTGAAATTAATTCCTCGTATATTTTCTTGGCCAAATTATTAAAATGTGATATTTAAAAAGCTGTAATATTCTAATCCCCTGGAATTTAATTATTTATGAATTAAGAAATTAATTAGGAATTATTTAATTATTCAGGAACCCAGTGGTGCTGACGCTGGCACTTACCGATGCCACGTTGAGAATGCTCACGGAGAATCGAATGCAAATCTTAACCTAAATATTGAAGCAGAACCCGAACCTGCTGGGCAGGCTCCCACATTTGCAGAGAAACCAAGGATAGTGTCCGAACAGAATGGAAAACTCATTTTCATGGAATGTAAAGTTAAAGCCGATCCTAAACCCAATTTTGTTTGGACCTGTGAAGGAACAGAAATTAAAACCTCTTCTAAGTTTTCCATTTCTATCAAAGAAGAAGGGGGAATTTACATTATTCGATTGGATCTTAAAGTAAAAATTTTCCCTTATAGCAAATTATTACTACTAATTATCTGTATTATACAAATTCCTTACGCATTTGTAATTTTATTAGGTCATATTTTATATCTGTAATGTATCTAATAAATGCTTGAACTTTATTATTGAACTTCTCTCTTGCAGGATCCCCAACCTGAAGAAAGTGGACTGTACAAGTGCAACATTAAGAACGAGTTCGGAGAAATTAATGCCAACCTTACGCTTAATATTGAAAGTATGTGCTATTCAAAGCTAAAAAATAAGCTCGTTTTGATTAGTAATAGTTTGAGATAATTAATATAAACTTGATCAATGCAGTTGCTCCGCAAATCCGTGAGAAACCAAAAGTCATTCGGGTGGAGAGGAAGAAAACTATTGTCATCGAAGTTAGTGTTCGATGCGCTGCTCCTCCAGAAGTCACCTGGTATAAGGAGAAGAGCGTTGTCAAGGAAGACAACCGTAAAACTGTCAATGTTCAACAAGTTCAAAAGGTAGGGTTACTTATCCTGAGAATGAAACTTCGTTTTAACTCTTACTGTTTATAGAGCGATTTAAAAAACCATTGTTTTTCACGCATCCTTACAGGGCGAGTATAAAGTCCAACTTGAAATTAGCGAGGCCTCAAAGGACGACAAGGGTAGCTACAAAGTTGTTGCCAAGAATGAAAAGGGTGAAACCACTTCGCAATCAGTTGAGATCACTGAAATTGAAGAGGAAGAGAAGGAGAAGCCCAAGCCCAAGCCAAAAGGCGAAGCGCCTAAATTTGCTCAAGGACTTAAGTCCACAGTAAGTATTTCCAATCCCAATTTTCTAGAATTTATTGATTTTTCATTATTTTTTTAAACCTAAAAATAGCTGATTACTAAACAAAGTATTTACAAAGACGATTTAATGATTTTTCAAAACCAGCAACCGATTCATTTGGCTACTCGATTTGTAGTTCCGATGAACTATTATACGAACATAATTTTAAGTAAAATAATTAAAACGGTTTTTAATAAATAACCTTGTTTACTTCCAGACCGTCGAAGAAGGCAAGAGTGCTGAAATGTACGTTGAGTTGACCACCATTGAGAAGACAGCTGTCGTCACATGGTATAGGTGAGTGAGAAGCTACCGGAAGTAACCATTAATGATCTCATGGCTAAATTAATTATGAGCACCTGTTGTTCATGATCCATTCTTTTCTTCCAGAAACACCACTACCATTCGGGAGACGAAAGAAACAAAAATTACTTTTGATGGCAAGATTGCTAGAATCGTGATAAGTGAAACTAGGAAAGAATTCAGTGGAACTTACAAGGTAGTAGTTAAGAACGAATTCGGCCAGACCGAATCGGAAGCTGAATTAATTATTAAGGGTGAGAATCTTGAAGTTTGTTTAAATAAGAGTTTTTATTTTTTAATTAGTACTTTAAAAAAATTTTAAGTTCGTATATGTGTGTATACAAGGACAAATTCAAATGATGAGGTGGTTTAATTATGAAAATTGCAGAAGCTAAACAGGAGGAGAAAAAGAAAGAGCAGGAGAAGAAAAAGGAGGAAGAGAAGGTGGAGGAAAAGAAGGTGGAGGAAAAGAAAGAGGAGAAAAAGGCTGAAGAAAAGAAAGTCGAGGAGAAGAAAAAGGAGGCGGAAAAGAAACTCGAAGAGAAGAAAAAGGAAGCCGAGAAGAAGCCCAAGGAGCCTGAAAAGGTAAAATCTTTACTCACCTTGGTTTTTCATTCATACATCCAACCAACGGAACGATATTTTAGCGAATTAATTCAAATCTCCACTCAATATTTTACAGCATATACATATAGTTAACGAAGTATTAAATTTTTATTTTAATATACCTAAATTACTCCGAGGTCATTAATTCCTTTTTGATAATTTTAAGAGACTGCTAAAGAAGGAAATTGTTTTAGAACTCCTTAGCTCTGTAGTTAATTTTACAGTTTATAGTTTGTTTAGATACTCATTAAATTTTACGGTTCACGTATAGCGGATTGGAAATTTTAATTTCACAACTTTTTCGGTAACGGTAACTTTTCTCGATGCTTTTTTTGTTTTTGGGTCAAATTGATCTTCACAAAG
The DNA here is from genome assembly GCA_034696945.1 of Lipothrix lubbocki. Taxonomy (NCBI): domain Eukaryota; kingdom Metazoa; phylum Arthropoda; class Collembola; order Symphypleona; family Sminthuridae; genus Lipothrix; species Lipothrix lubbocki. Next base: position 39,165 of record JAQGAK010000211.1, read on the forward strand.
GTTTTTATGTTGCCAGATTTGGCTTTTGTCAATTTTGTAGTAATTATTGTTAGCTTTTTCAACTTTAAAGCTTCTGCTTTTTGTGACCAAGCTTTTAATGAGTTTTTGAATATTTGTATTTGTTGATGCTCTCATTAACGTATAGTAAGATATTTTTGATTTTGTGGAATCAGTCAATGAATTCGATGAATTGGGGGTAAGTTCAACTGAAATATTTTTATTGCTGAAGTTTTGATGATTTAAAAATATTTTTATGTTCTACTGTTTTTACACTCGTGGATGGGTGAGATCAGTTATGTATATTAATGGGAGCTATCAGTTTTTAAATGTGCTTCGTAAGGTTGTGCTTTATGTGTTCTGTGATACGCCAATTACTTATACGATTAGACGGAAACAGACCAAGCTCAAGTCGAGGAATCCGCTGAGGAAGAAGCAGCTTTGAAAGAGCTCTCTCCTGAAGCCGACGAGGTAATATATTACGGCTTTTTGTTACGTATTATGAATTAAAATGCGAATATTTGTCATGAACATCAATGTTTGCTTATTGTAAATAATTTTGTACAGAAATGGATATGATTTTTGTTATTTTGAATGATTTGATATGCTTGTTGTAATATGTTGTGTAGCTACCAACGCCTGCATGTTTCAGAGAGTAGAGCCGAAGGAATTATTTAGCTGTATATCAATCTTCAGATACGACAATTTTATGATCTATATTTACTAGGGCCTCAGGTTTAAGGTGCTTAAGGACTTGAGATTTAAGGCGGTGCACAAGAGTTTAAGATTTGAGATTTAAGGTGGTGCACACGGGTTTAAGATTTGAGATTTAAGGCGGTGCACAAGGGTTTAAGATTGGATATTTAAGGTGCACAAGGATTGAAGATTTAAGGTGCACAAGGATTGAAGATTTAAGGTGCATAAGGATTGGAGACTTAAAGTGCACAAGGATTGGAGATTTAAGGTGCACAAGGATTTGAGATTTAAGGTGCACAATGATTGGAGATTTAAAGTGCACAAGGATTGGAGATTTAAGGTGCACAAGGATTGAAGATATAAGGTGCACAAAGATTTAAAGAATGTATCGTCCAATATCCGCTTGGTAGTTTTGTAAACAAACGTATGGAATGGGAAATGCTGCGGGGAGGGAATGCTGGCGGGGAAGTAGACTTGTTGGCAAAGATGGTTTGCGTCAGAGGAATTTCTCGTGCTGAAAAGCATCCTGGCATGACGATTACACTATTTGTATGATGGTGAACATTGAAAAAAGCCAGAGCTTTTAGTTTCCCCGTATAAGTATTTGTGTGTGTATGTGAGTGTAGGTTATTAATTATGGACGACATGGAAGAAGTAGAATCTCACACACACACAAATTTTTTTTATGAAGAATTGGTTCCTGTAATAACCAACAATATAAGTAGTCCTTCTAGTAATACATGTGAATGGACCATATCTCAAATGAAGATTTATCGACTCTCAAGCTTTCAACTCCCTCCCAAAATCAGGGGACGAAATATTGAAAAAAGTGAATTGGTGGTACAACGGGCATACCTATAGGCAAATTTTGAAGTATTGGTACAGAGTTGTTCTGAAGGGAAAAGGAATATTTCCCTTAAAGACAGATATAGACGTGAAAATGTAATGAGAGATCTTACTGTGGTGAATGTATAAGTTTCTGTATAGTTTATGAAAGAAGAAGAAGGTGTTGTTTGTCGAAGAAGTATGCCTACCTTAGTACCTCTTAAGCACTATCTCTCTCTCTCTCGCTTATGCAAAAATTAGACAAAGCCGGGAGTAAATTTAGAAAGTTGTGACTACTTGTCGTATATTCATATGAGAGTGTCTCACTGTCTGCACTTCTGGGTCGGTCCAAGTTTAAAATAGAATCGGATTTTTTTTCGGGGAACAGAATTTTTGGGAACACCTCTCTTTTCATACGTTATACCCCTTTACCTCCTGCTCTACTCCTCGTTGTTGTCAATTACACAGTCAAAATTGCATAGTCATAAAGGCTTTTGGTATATATACCAGGAAATCCTTCGTATTTTTTTTTCAACAATATTTACATATCTTTTCTCTCCATATTTTTTTTGCATCATGATTGTAAACACATGGGTATTATTATCCTGTTGGGAGAGATTGTAATTTGCGAAGATTTTCCCGTATGACCGTGTTTTACTATGCCTTGTCTGCTCTTCTGTAATAATATGCTTTTTTGTCTCTTTACTCTTATTGTTCTTGTTGTTGTGTAATCAGATTTGCCTGCTTGGTAATATGCTTTGTCTGCTTTCCAATAAAAAGTTTGTCGTCGTCATCTTGTTGTTGTTAATAGTATGTACAGTGTTCATGGTGTTGGTTGTTTTGGAACTTTCCTCTATTGCTCGTGTGTAGCTCTAGTTGTTAGTAAGTATTACAACAAGTCTTATTAGTGCCTGCTTTCCCAACCGTTTGTTTGAGTATCACATCGCATCGCATCTTATTGCAAAGCATACATGTACTCAAGTCAGCGACATGCAACGCTTCTAATTTATCGCTTGACATGCAGCTTGGAATTGCTATGATGTTCAGTGATGATGATGCTATATAGATGCTCTATTCTAGTATATACTATTAACAGTCGAATGTTGTCAAGCTTTTGCACATTTTATCTACCGGCGATGATCTGGATACAGTATAGTATACATAGTATGTACACCGTAGAGACTTGATGTACAGTGTCCTTCAATTCAGTCAAGAGAGATTGAGTAGTATACCACAACAGTTTCTGTGACAATCACGTAGCACAATTTATGTGGAGTAGCGTTGATGATTTGGTAGCGGTACTAGTATATAGTATGTATCCGTAGTTACTTATACCTATATGAGGATGATTCTATGTATGTAGCTATAGGACGCAAATACATACATATGGATTTAGATACTCATATGGTAGTCATTAGATTTAAATTGTTGTAGTTGTTACTATTACCTACCTCGTAATCATGTACCTTTTGCAAGTTCAACCATCAAAAGGTGTAGTAGAGTTTTTCTATGTTGGTTTTCGATTGTCCTCATGTCCTTGTAGAAAGTCGATGACAAGAAGGAGACTAAGCCGGAGGAAGCCAAGGCCAAGCCAGGAGAGGCTAAAGCTAAACCAGGTGACGTCAAGGCTAAGCCTGAAGAAGCTAAGGCCAAGCCCGAAGAAGCTAAAGCTAAGCCTGAAGAAGCTAAGGCCAAACTCGAAGAAGCTAAGGCGAAACCGGGCGAAAAGGCCAAGCCCGAAGAAGCTAAGGCTAAGCCCGGCGAAAAACCAAAGCCGGAGGAAGCTAAGGCTAAACCGGGCGAGAAAGCCAAGCCCGAAGAAGCCAAAGCGAAAGTTGAGGAAGCCAAGGCCAAGCCTGGAGAGAAGGCTAAGCCTGAAGAAGCTAAAGCCAAGCCCGGAGAGAAGGCTAAGCCTGGTGAGGAGCCCAAGGAAAAACCAAAACTTACTCCTCCATCAGTGGTTGAGCCTGAAGAAGAGCCCGCAGCTCCAGCTAAGACTAAGGATGCTGCTAAGAAGCCTGAACCTCAGCCCATGGGAGTAAGTTTGTTGCATGCGGTTTCTGTATCCAACCCCTTTATAATTCAAGGTCGTAGACGATTTGACGCGCTGCTGATTAATTTCCGCTATTTATTACTCAAAAAACTATTTTGTGGGCAATATTCGTTGATGTATTAGATCGTCTGTGTTTAGCGACGTAGAGCTGAATGTTTATATATGTGTTAGTACAATAATTAGAGGGGAAAACGGTATTTTTTCGTGGAAACATTGTGTTGGAAGTGTGTCGCTTGGTAAGTAAATATCGGTCCGAAGGGTTCGAATCGAAGCGGCAGCTGTTTGATGATCGCCATGTATTATGTATGTATGTGGTGAACAAAATCGGTAAGGTTGTGGATTTCTTACGATACACCATCATGGTGTTCCTATATGGGATGAGGTATGCTTAAGTAGTGATTAGCTAATTGCCGTTCGTGATTTTGCTGTTATGAAACTTGCAGTATTTATAAGGAATCCTTGGCCGATAATCTGGGTTTACACATTTCTTCTGTCTGAGGTCGTAAAGGGTTAATCTGTAGTAGTAATTTAATTAGGTACCAATTATTGCTGATTCGCGGGTTCAGCAAGCATCATCAGATATAATTATGTACTATAGCGACATCTCTACACTATACTTACATTAATTACACATTTTTTAAATAAATACTGGTTACTTACTAGACAGTATACGGGTTTTGTAGTATAAATAGTTACATATAAAAGTATACTTCGTGGGTAAACAGTGGAAATGACATGTGACATCTTGACATTATACATATTTAGCTTCCTGAATTGCCTGAAGTGACGGAGTCTGAAGATTCCGAAGAGGAGGCAAGCGATGAGAGTGTAGTTGAAGTCAACCAAAAGAGGGTCATGGTCCCTGAGGTCAAGGTGAAATGCTCCAAAGACATTACATACTTATTACAGCAAACACATTTATTATTTTTCTCATTTCATTTTCCCTCACACTCATTTTTTCTTTTGTAAATTATTGTAGCTTCCCACTTTTTACCCAAATTTTAATTTTTTATTACATCTTTTAATTTTCATTATTATGGTTTCTAATTTTTATTACAGTTTAAAATTTTTAATACATTTTTATTTTGTAATGTAAAAGTACATGTATTTTAATTTTTTGCACTTGAATTGTATTTTATTTATTTACTTGAAATTCATTTAATTTAATTTTTGCACTTTATTATATTAAATGTAATTTTTGGAATTCTAATTTCTTTTGCATTAATAGATTTTGTATAACACACATGTCATTGTGGGCCCGATATTTTGCATTTATTCACAAAAATGAATCTTATTTTGTGTGGAGGGTCCTATTTGACAGTATTTTTGAGATTTTAACTTTTGATGAGTGCCTTGAAGATTTTGTTAATGGCAGAGCTTTTTAAATTAATAGCTATCGTATACAGCAACACCGAAACCCAAAAATACACATTTAGAAATAATACAATGTTTAGTATATAATAAATACAACAAACATTTTATTTTGGTAATATTTGGAGCAAAGTAGTTAACCCTTGGGTAGGTTGACCGTACACAGATATTTGTTCTCTCAGTTTATTATTTACATAATTTTGACGGGGATCCATTTCCCCGTAAATAATTTGGTAGTAGTAAAAAAAAGAATAATTCTGACAAAATTATTGTAGCGTTGGGTAATAATAAGGTAAAGTAATTAATTATATTTGGAGTTGGGCAACTGTTGATGATTAATGTACACATATAAGTAGAAGGATTTTACAATAATCAGCATAATTAATAATTATTTAGCATATATTATTATTGTTACTATTCACCATATGGAAATATATGCAAAAGTCACAATATGTGTATACTCCATTTTGGAAAATCCGAGACGGATTGGCTTTAATGTTTAACGTAAAAGAATTTCTCCCAATTATTAATTAATTTGTTTTTATAAATAGGGAGGAATTTAATTAATCCCGTGTACGCACCGCTCGTGTTCGTAACAAAATGTAATGATGTAACGGTTTAATCTTACATAATTGGTGGAATAATATCTATTTCTTGACATATGGTTAAGATATATAATTTTTAAAAAAATGTTTGAATGGGTTGATCAAGTTTCCATAGCTTCGCTGGTATTTATTACATTTAATGCAGGTATATTTTATACGTAGGATGGCCCTACTGTAATAAATTATAAATTAATACCGGTTTGTGATATATAGACTTAAAATGTATTCTAAAGACTTAATTTACATATTTGAAAGATTGGATTTACTGTAAAGAATTAATTTATTTTACTATAGTGTTAATTGCCTTGGATTGGTGCTTTTGTAATTATTATGAATACTATATCCGATTACGTTTTATAATACGCCGAGGTTTCGGTTGACATTTTGTTTTCTTTTTTTTGGTTCTCTATATAAGTACAAATATTGGCCGCGTTGCTAAATTCCTTAATATTCAATGATCCTCAGACTGGTGATTATTTCATTCGAAATCATTCCGATTTCCACATTTCATGCGGACAGACAACTAACTTTTTTGCTTTTCGCATCTCTAATAAGAAACCTCCTGAAGTATCTTGAAAATTAATGAATTTGAAATGGCTGCCATTTTATTTTCATACCTCCATTTTTTATTTTCATACCTCCATTTTTTATTTTCATACTTCCATTTTTTATTTTCATAATTATTATTTTCGGATTTAAATCAGTTCCGTCCTAGATTCAACATTTAAACTGACATTTAAAATTGAGTTTTTTAAAATTTGATTTTGTAAAATTTTTGCATAAAAATATAATTTATAATCCGCTATTCATTTTAATAATAATATGAAGTTTCAAATTATTGAAAAAACGTAAAGAGGACGGGGCTGGTTAGAAGAAGAAAAGAGGATGATCGAAGGATAAGATTTCACCTCTTTATAAAAATACATGACTACAGGGAAGATATATATTTTGTGACTCAAGCACTAAAGAATGTTAAAATTTTGATTTGTGATTTACAGAAACCGGCGCCAGAAAAGAAGCCCGAAGAGAAGGTAAGATGATAGCTAATTTTAAAATACCAAAGTTTGAAAATAAATGTATAAGTATGTAAGTGTAAGTATGTATAATAAGAATATTATTATAGGGGAATGACTGGTGTGTGTGTGATGTGGATTGGCAATAGATTTGATACTTACTGACTGTAAGTACATAATAATAGTAGACAGGGTTACATATATAAAAGTGAGTACAAATATACTTTTAAGTGTAAGTATACTTATAGTCTTCGTCTTTTGGTATGTTTGTCGTCGTCCCTCTCATCATCTCACATCCTCCTGCTCTTTATTCTCGTCATGAGGAGATGAGGACTTGTTGGTTCTCATCTCATGGAGCGGACTGGGACGTGTTCCATCTTTTCCAATTCATCAGTCATAGTAATTATGACTGAGTAGTCTGGTATAGATGTCATGTGGGTTATTTATATACGTGGTATGTAGTTATATGAAGTATAGTTATATACTTGTACTATATATTCAACCTTATGCTGTATAACGGCTCTAGAATAATTATAAAATAATATGGAAAGTCTTGTAATTCAAGTAACTTTTAAGTACTGAAAAATCTCCAAAGTGTAAGTACTACATGGTTTTAAAATCGCCATGTTTCAAGTATGGAATTTTTCAAAATCGCCATGTTTTAAGTATTGCAATTAAAAAAATCACCATGGTTAAGTTTTGAATTTTTAAAATTCGCCATGTTTTAAGTATTGAATTTAAAAAAATCGCCATGGTTAAGTATTGAATTTTCAAAAGTCGCCATGTTTTAAGTATTGAATTTTAAAAAATCACCTTGGTTAAGTATTGAATTTTCAAAAGTCGCCATGTTTTAAGTATGGAGTTTTTAAAAGGCGCCAAGTTTTAAGTATGGACTTTTCAAAAATCACCATGTTTCAAGTATTGCATTTTAAAAAATCGCCATGTTTTAAGTATTGCATTTAAAAAAATCCTTTTGTACCAACCTTTCTTCAGACTATTACTGTACTACTATACGTATCAAAAGATTGAAAAACCCAAAATAACAAAGAATCTAGACAATGTTGTATCTGACATGACATCAGAATACCTCGGAGTTGGTTGATTATTTTGCTTGCAATGATCTCCGGGAGTTCTGTAAAAGCGTGATAGTAATAGGTTTGTGTTAACACAATAGTCGTTAAGGAACATAAATTCCAGAGATGAAAGATCTTGTGGATAGTGAAATTAAACATATTTGGTTGAACGATTTCAAAGTAAAGGTAGCTTTGCGGATGTACATAAGTCGATAGTATTATAGTAGTATGGACGACATCCCAGGTATCTGTAGTAGCTTTGTAGACTTGAGTATTAAGGGTATTATTGAGTATTCAAGTACTGTATAGGTATTATAGTATGGTGAGTATTATTATTTAAGATATATTTAGAGTGCATTATATTCCCATTCTTAACTATATTGCATACTACTTTGAACTTGGTTATCCGTATCTTGTTATAAGCTTCCTTAAAGATTGAGTATCTTTATAAAAACATGTAGATAATCCAATCCTACACAGGGAAAATCCGGCATTCTTTTTGCGTGTACTCACGCATTCATATAATCTCTATAGTACCATGAAATTGTCGGTTGTCCAAATAATCCTCTCCTACTGGCTGTTTTTTTTGTCCTTGTCACTCTCTTGGAGTAGATGCATTTTTCAGTGTTATTCCCTCTAGACTATTTATTATTATTGTAAATTGTATCTCCCAAAGTTTTCCAGTACAGTTTTCGTGAACCTTGTAGTTATTTGATTTTTAAAAATTTGACTTGGGATAGGTGAAACTATCTGTATGGTTAATAGTATAGTAGTCTCTCCTCCCATAAATTTACTTGGAATTATTAGTCTTGTGGATTTTTTAAACCCAAGGTTGAGTAGCTTGGAATTATGGATGAGAACGATTATTATGTTACATCCTAGTATTAGATTAGTACGGATTAGTATTAGTAAATAGCAAATTATGATTATTGTACTGTTGTAAATTGTGTAAATATTCTCTAGAGTAAAATTTTGTTCATCCCCTATGTTCCCGAAAGGGAAAGAATATAGTTTAATTTAGAATAATTGAGATTTTGGTTGATGATGAATGGATTTTGGTAGTTTTTATACTAGAGAAAAAATATTTTTACTTGACAATTTATATATGTTTTTTAAATGTAATCCTTGATACTTGCGTGCTCTTCTAAATGTTTGTCTTGTTACAATGTTGTCCCCTCCGGATTTGTCTTGTATAGAAGAAAGTGCTAAAGAAACCTGGGGAAGACAAGCCTAAAGTTGTGGGTGTTCAACCTAAGGTAGAACCACCTAAGATAGAAACTCCTGATTCCAAAAAAGCTCCTCTCAAAGATAAAAAGGTATTTCTTTTTCAAAAAGCCGAGAAAAACAAAAAACTCCGTCGCTGCTTCTTCAAGCATTAAATTTTTTTTTGCTGTGGATCAATTTTGTTCTAATTTTTGCACAATATTTTCTATGTTGACCGCAATGTTTTTGATATGCACAATATTTTCTAAATTTTTTGCTCATTTTTTTACAGATTTCTGCCCAATTAAAAAAATTCTGCTCAATTTTGTTTTTTAAATTCCGCTCAATTTTTTTTACAGATTTTTGCTCAATTTTGTTTAGCTTTGCTCAATATATTTGTAAATTGTTGAGGTATTTTAATTTTTTTCGCTCAAAATTAATAATTTCGATGATCTTTTTTAAATGTGGATTTTCATCTGAATGTTCTCGCTCGTCATATATTTTGTGCTTTTGGTTTTTCCTGCACAGCTTTTGATTTATAAATATTGATGGATACTTTTATTTTTAACTCATCGGGAACTATACGGAGTGAGGGAAACTACAAAGGCATGGGAGTTTGTTTTTGGCACCAGTTGTGCATGTCTTTTTGTCTGCCTTCAATCAGTGTACATAACATATATTACATATATATGATTGGATACGTCCTAAAAATATTTTAAATTGTTGAGTGAGAGGATTAGACATTGTTGTCAGTCGACGAGGATAATAATTTTTAATTGAATCGGATGACAGGTCGATGGGTTACATTTGTATTATAAGTATAGGGATTCCACCGATGATGGCGGCTAATAAGCTTCTATTATATTACTATGCACAACTGTACTCATCTCTTGTTTATTAAGTTCTTTTTGCATATTTATTTTTGGACCCCCTTGCAAGTTTGCACCGACGAATGCGCTTCTGCCACCATTTGCTTCACTTACTATTATTATTAGCATTATTACTATAAGTATTATTATTATTAATGCCCTTTCCTTAATTAAGACATATTATTCTTTGGAACACAAGCGTTTACTGTTGACTTGGCCAACACTACTCATGACACTTCTGTTACTGATCTTAATGCTTATGCAGAGTCATTATTTTTAAAGTCAGGGATTAGTTCAACTAAAACATCAAGGTAAACTTGAGTTTTATATTTCCGCTCGTGTGAAATCGAATCCACTATTCCACATTCGTTAAGTTAAACAGTGTTTTTTGGAAGCTTTTTCAAAAGCTTCCAAAAGTCGAGCTTTTTCGAAAGCTTCCAAAATTCGAGCTTTTTCAAAAGCTCCCATAAAACAGATTTTGGAAGTTTATGTTTTGACTGTTCCCGCGTCGTCGGTGAGAATTCTGTGGGCTTACATGGACCAAGGAGCAAGTCAAGACTTATTATTGAGTCTTCTATGAGCAAGAGATTCCAACCAGGAAATTGTGAAGAATCAAGATTTTGTGAATGATTTCAAAAAAAAAAATCCAAACTATGTAAGTATGTGTACACAATGCTACGTCCACAACTTGAAGATTGTGATACATTTGGCATTCAAGTTCGCCGGAGGAGGCTTAAAAAGTTTGGCTCAGGCTTCCCGATCCGCTGTAACCTCGCATTTGTTGAAAAAGGAGGTCTAACTATATACTCGTATAGTTATTATTATGCAGTTGGTTGAAATTGTTCCATTGAGTTGAGATCGTATTTGTGACTATGTGGTGGAATGGAAGTCGCTCTATTATAGAGATCTGTCACATGATCAGGTAATTGTCATCCGGCTATAATAGAGAAGAGCTTTGAGGTTCCGGAGGAGCCTCGTTCTCTCGTTCTGAAACATGAGATAAGGTATATAGGATAGAGTATATTGATAGGAGGATAATAGGTTGACAGGAAGAAGCATCGAGTGACAGAGTTGACACACGGCGCTTTGAACGTTTCTAAACGTTTTTTGCTCATCTCCAACTCTTGTCTTTTCATGTGTCATACTTCATAAAGATGAGTTGTAGTCAGGTTTTTTCATGTTCAAGCAAACATTTTCACATGCAGAGAAATGCATAAAGCAAAACTATTTCCTTGTTGACTTAATCGTGCATATGTTCCGTTCTGTTCCAGTATTTCGAGAAGCTCTTTAAATGTTCGGAGCGGTCCCGCATTCATTCGGAACAGTGCGTCAAACAAAACACATCGGTGCATTTGCTCCTGCAGAAATTCATTTTGGAATTTAGAATATCGGCGGGCGGAATTTATCAACATTTAAATTTATCAACATTTATTTCCTGGATTTTAATTTAATTTGCAATCATGTGTATATCAATGATTCGTACAATTACAATAGATTTCACAGGACCTCATACTAATTTGCAGGATTTAACTTTTAAATACATTTAATAGCATGGTTATGCATAATTTAAAATAGTTTACGTCGAATTTGAAAGTTAAAAAAAATCTTTTGTCTATTTAAAAAAAAGTTTAATATTAATGTCAAAGGTACATTTTCTTACATAAATCTGAACGAACTTAAAGGAGATCAGCTCCAATAAGCAATGTGTGTAGGAAGGGGAAAATAAAATCAGAGTGAAAGAGCTATAGTCAAAGGTTTGTAATAAGAGATAATGTAGGACGTCAGGCTTTGTCAAAGTAAGTAACGGTATTAACGGAGGAAGGATACTTTAGGGAAAGAGAGTCAAAGCTTGAATTTTTCATAATCTCCGAGACAAGTCTAAGGCAGTTGGTAGTACATAGTTGTTGTATCAAGCTATCTACTCACACATTAGCAATGAGCAGCCATCTTGGTGTTGGCAGACTTCGGGGTCTCCTCTGTACCTTTCAAGTCTTGTAATATTTGTAGTATCAGGGCGGCTCATCTTTTTCAACTAACTCTATCTCTCAAAACTTATACTCCGGGATGATCCTATCCACCCATCTCCAACTCCCTGAATATAAGTAGTTACGGACCGAGGCACACATCTGTTGTTGTTGCCAATGACAGACACGTTGCACTATACAATTTACACAAACACACACACACACCTTCCGCTCGTACAATCAGCTTGTTCGGCTTGTTCAACAAAGTTTTTTTAAATTCCTTCTCCAAACTGCTAACTACCACGTCCACAAATTTCCGGTCGGTTAACTTCAAACGAATTATGTACATATTTTTTACGACCCATAGTAGAGTATAGTTCGAGTCACTATTTGATCAATTAATTTGTAACAAACCAGTATTTGATCAGGTAAACTTATAGCGAATTAGTATTCGAACAACTAAATTATAACCAATCAGTACTTGGTCAAGTAAAATTATACTGAAACCAGCACTTGAGCAACTAAATTTGAACGAATCAGTACTTGAACAAGTACAATTAGTATGAATCAGGACTAAAACAAGTGCAATTAGTACGAATCAGGACTTAATCAAGTAGATATACACAAAAACCAATATTTGATCAATTAAATTCTAACGAATCAGTACTTGATCAAGTAAATTATTACTAAATAATGTTAATCATGAACATCTAGCGGTCCGATCTGGGCAGACGTAGTACAGTATCAGCTAAAATTACAAAAATGTGTCAATCTGCGTGTATAGCGAACATTGAATGAGCTAACGAACGTATTAGTCAGTATTATAGTAATTAGTACAATGCCGTTTAGCTTTTAACGATGAGAGTCATGCCTCCGGAACTTGATCTATGGAGCACTAGAGGATATGTGTAGTTAGCATTTTAACAGGGTCCAAGACTGTAGTTTATTATGCGTTATCTTGTTGACGAAGTGAAGAAAAGACGAATGGGAACCTAGTACTCTTTTAGTGTACCATACCTATAAGTGTCATAGCTCCTCTATGCAATGTCCTCACAGCAAGGAGCTTCATTTTTCATGTAATTCAGTGTACTATATAGCAGGTATAGTAATAGCTGAGAATTATTTTAGCTCTTACCTTTGCTACGGCTTGTTCTTGTAATATTTTTAGATCTTTCGCAAGGTACATCAAGGCAAGTCCAAGGTAGATCACTTTTCCCGATGGAACAGCTCTTCTCTGTCAGTTAGGAATAATTTCCTGTGCTCACAATTTTAGTTCACAGGCCCTTTCAGTTTTCAGCGCCTAATGATCTTCCAATATGACTACACTACATATAAGATGTTTACTCTATACTTATATTACTTTTCTCGTCGGAATCGTCCAAGTATTTTTTCGAACAGTTAATATGTGTGCATCCAAAATGCATAATAAAATAATAATAACATAAAATTACTAATAATTTACTATATTTCCATTGTTTTCACACATTTAAAAGGGTTTTATGAGGGTTTAAAAGGGTCGGATGATTCAGTAGGTCACATGTCAGTATATTTGTTATATTCAGTGTATCGTTCTAATGAGGATTTTTTTCATCAAATGCTTCATCCTTTCGTGCAGCAGTGCAAATTTTGTAGTGTTTAGAGCTGAAGGTCGTTGAAGCAGCAATGTGTAGTAATCTTCTTTACGGTGTACGTATAACCAGGTCAGGTATTTTAAGTCCTGGTGGACAAGTTAACCGAGCAAGGTAGGAAGGTTAGGGTAGTAGAGTACTATAGAAGCAGTTAAGATTAGTACTTGCCGAACGCAAATGAATTTCGGTTGCTCACACACACTCACACATATGACATATGTACAAACACAGTTGCATATAAACTTACACATCCTATTATACTACATACAGCTACTAATTGCATCCAAGAAAATTGACTGAAAATGATGGAAGCGGGAGCCAGAGATACGGGCTGAGCATAATAAAGGAAGGACTGTTCTACCAGCCAATAATGATTGCACCACCCAGTCCTACAGACAGCAAGTCTGCTACTGCCGACTGTTCACCGCAGCCACGTACACCAGTAACAGCAACTGCTCGGTTTTTTGAAGGAATAATTATTCTGATGGGACTATGAAGGCTGTAGTAAAACACTCCTGACTGTTGTTGTAGTACAGAAGAGGGCTCAAAATTATTTCAATGTAGGACTGTATGAGGATCTCAAATGATCTCCCCATCTGACAAGTATTAATAGAGTGGTTACCCCGGAGTTATACCCGGTTTTACCTTACCAATAGACAAGGAATTCTGTTAATGATTGCAATAATTATACAGAAGTGCCATACATTCAATATCCGAGCTCATACAGAGTTCCACTGTGAGTTCTTGGAGAGCTTTACCATAGTCTTCTTTAGGAGTTGAGAACTTCATAAGACTTCTTAGAGAGCTTCACTAGTCTTTTTAGAGCTTCTAAAGATTTCATAGGGCTTCATAAGATTTTTTAAAGAGCTTTGCAAGATCATAAGCGAACTTTTCAAGATCCTAAGCGAGCTTTTTAAGATCCTAAGCGAGCTTTTTAAGATCCTAAGCGAGCTTTTTAAGATCCTAAGCGAGCTTTATAAGGTTCTTAGAGAGCTTTGGAAGGTCCTTAGAGAGCTTTGGAAGATTCTTAGAGAGCTTTGGAAGGTCCTTAGAGAGCTTTGGAAGGTCCTTAGAGAGCTTTGGAAGATTCTTAGAGAGCTTTGGAAGATTCTTAGAGAGCTTTGGAAGATTCGAAGAGAGCTTTGGAAGATTCGAAGAGAGTTCTGAAAGATTCGGAGAGAGCTTCTCAAGATTATTAGAGAGCTTTGAAAGATTCGTAGAGAGCTTCACAAAGCTTCTAAGAGTTCACAGGACTTCGTAGAGAGCTTTGCAAGACTTTTAAAAGAGCTTCACGGACTCCTTGAGAGAGCTTCCACCAGCAAATCGCCATGTGGTCTTGCTCGGGTTTTACTCTCGTGTACCATGTGTACATTTACCTCTTTTTTGTTCTAATTAACCTGCTGCTCATCTTTATTCTCTCCCTTGGTCTTGGTTCTTTTTTACCTCTCTCCGCTGTTGGTTCTCCTTCCTATATAGAACGTAGATCCGTATACATATAAATAATATAATAATGCTCCCACCAATGCCATAATGCATATGAAATTCTAATAAGGCTTGTTTCAACTATAGAATCATATTTAGCTCCATTTGCAAGGTGCTCCAACAGCAGAAGAGTCAAATCTTATTCTTATTCATGCAAAGTTGGTGTTGATCTTGGCTTGAGACTGATTGTACGAGTCAAAATGGCGTATAGAACTGCTCCTCCTGTTTCCGTATCTCTTCTTGGACTAATGCTTAGAAGAGCTCCTTGGATAATTCTCACTATGGGGGCTTATTAGCGCGGTTCGGTATACTTATCACGGGCTTTCTCTTGTCTTCTCGGGTGTTACCATGGAAACAGACATGTAATGTAATGGAAACAGATAGAATTTCGATATAGAAACTGTTTTAACTATAATAATTAATTTTTGCATTCTCCAGCAAGCTTATTTGTTGTGGTTAATGAATTGTTTTTTTACCTTTGTAATTTTGTCCATAAACTTATTTCAATATTTACCTGTCATTTTAGGTCAGTTATTTATTTTAATATTAAAATTTTACTCACAATTTCATGTCCATGTAATTGTGTGGTTACTGACGTAAAAAAAAGAAAAACAATCAGTTAAAATTTGTTTTTCTCCAAGGAACCACATTTCTTTCACTCGTGTAATGTTAATTGGGATAAAATATTATCGTTCCACATTGGAAAGGAAGGAAATGAGATATTGGACTGGCATTGTTTGCCCTGTCAAACTGTTTCTCTCACATAAAACAAAGTATGGAAAGTGCTATTAGAGGTTTGAGCGATGACGAATTATTTTTGAATTGCCAATAGCCAAAAATATAAATTATCCGTGCAACCCTAAGTTTCACTTGGCACGGTTGCCTATTATTCCTTTTACTCCACAGTACATACATGTTTGTACTTGTAATAAACATTTTAAAAAGCTTTCGAGCCTGTTTCCCTATAATGTAATAACTATAGGCCATATACCAGGTATGTGTCTATAAGTAGCGTTGTCTACCTCTAAATTTGCACGTCTGTCCTGTCGAGTACCTTCGAGCTTTTTCCCAAACTATTCTGCTACTGTTTCAACAAACGAGCGGATCTGTCAAGGCCGTTGGTTTTTAATAACTTTTATTTTATTTCTGATTGTTTACTCTGTCTCGTGTGCTTCCGTATTTTTCTCTCTTTTTATCTCTCTCCTCTTTATCATATCTTCCCCGGAATCTTTCTATAAGCATACCGACAGTGCTTATATACCTATACTTATAACTATAGTTTGATTTTGGCAATCTCGTCCTACTATGCTATTTCCAATAAGCTCTACATAGAATATTTACCTACACACACATACCTATAAGGTACCTAATGTATGCTTTCAATAATGTTCGCACATTCCTGCTTATTTACGGATTCACGGAAATTCAAGGAAATTATTATTATTGGTTTAACATTGCACTGCATATAATATTAATTAATAGTAAATAAGAATATCAATAATAATAATAAAAAATAATAATTACACTGTGCGCCTGTGCGGTTATGTATGCCAATTGGTAGATGATGATCATATGGATGAAATGATGAAATTGGATGTTGTGGGTTGTGATTTTGCATTCTTGCGATAGGTTGAATGATTGAAAGATTTACTCGGAATTTTTAGAAATTATTTACTCAAAATCGGGCGCGTTTTAAATTGTGCAAACTTTCTAAAAATTTTCACTAAATGTGTTTTTGCATGGCTCATATTTTTTGGGGAATTTTTTTAACCATTTGTTTTTTAATTTTCAAAACAAATTTGTTTTTTAATTTTCAAAACAAATTTAAAATTAATTTTAAAAAATCCTAAATTCTCAAAAATGAATTTTTCTAAATTAACTGTGTATGAACGAATGATGGTAACTGATAAGGATGAATTAATTGCCTTTGCGTAATGTTTTGAATGGAGGTTTTTGGCATTTGGCATGGCTGTAAAAATAAAAAAATTTCCTTCGCGCAAAGGAAATGGCAAGATGGCAAATTGTGATATTTGGGGAAAGAAACAATATAAGCGCTTTTTAAATGTGTCTGCCTATTTGCCTAAAAATGCTCATGCAGCCTTGAATATCGTCGGTTAAACATGAAAAGGTACTAAAATTTTCGTAACATTATGGTTTAAAAACAATAATAGCACATTTTCACGTTTAGCTGATGATATATACTTTTTGTATTTTGCGAAAGCTTATATATTATATTGTCGATGAATTTGAAAATCATGTGAAAAAGACATGGATGGTATGAGAGAAATTATGAAATTATGACTAAATAGGCACCGAAGCCGGCAATTGTTGAGCCCCCGAAACTGGAAGTTTCACGGGAGAAAACGCCAGTGGGTGATCGGAAAGGATCTTTGGCTCCAGGCAGTGGTCCCTCATCAAGACGTGGATCTCTCATACTCATTCTACCCGAAGAAATGGGTAGGAGGCCATCGCTTATCATCACTGATGAGGTATTTCCATCTTCCTCTCTGAACCTTTTTCGTCTTCTCGTTCATCTTCCTTCCACTCTGTCACTTGTACACCTCTCCTCTCGCTCTTCTTCATCTCTTCTCCTCCTTCTCCTTCCTCATCTCCTCCCGTGCAAAAACGAACATCTCTTCTTCTCTCCTCATACTTTTCTATATTAACCATTGCTCCTAAATAGTAAATTACTTTCTGTCCAGTGTGCCAAAGTGACTTGCTCAAAAAAAATATTTCGTCAGTTCACACAATTTTACATTTCGAGCTGTTTCGATTTTTTAAAAAAATTCATTTCCATCGAGTCATTTCAAATTCACATTAATTTTGAGCCAATTTCAACCATTTCGAAATTTTAAATTAATTCGCTCCGAATTCAAAATTAGTCCGCATCGATCCGTTTCAAATTCAAAAGAAAAATACTTTACATCGACCCGTTTCAAATTCAAAAAAAATAATTTACATCGATCCGTTTCAAATTGAAAAAATTAATTCCCATCAGTTCATTTCAAATCGAATAAATTCGCATCGGAAATCCAATTTTTTGAAAGATTGTATACAAAGCGTCCGCAATTTAAAAGTTTAACGACCATCATTTTTACGACAAAAAATTGACTTCTTTGCCCAGTACAAGAAAAATAATTATTTGGAAAAAAAATATTTAATTAAATGCGAACAGAATTCGAGATGCTGGTAAAACTCTGAAAAAAAAACACGATACAAATTGTTCTTCCATATATTCCGTGTGGTGAAAAGTTTTTGAAAAAAAATTGCAAGCAATAAGTCTGTACTTATATTGATTTCTCCTGCTTTTCCGAAAAAGAGAATTGTTGATATACACAGTGAATTGGGAAAATATTAATTATTAAAATAATAAATTGTGAAATCACTCATCATAAATATATGGTTGAGACCAGGAAAGAAAATGAGGAAGAAGGGCAAAGTCGTTGAAACCATCCATGATATGAAAATAATGATCGCGTTGACTCGTGATTAGTGTTTTTATTTTATTTATTTTTTGTGCGTGCGGCAATCACATATTTTTTTTGTGATATCAGTTTATCAAAGAAGCATAGCGGAGTGTAAACAACTTGATTTACCTTCCTTCGATTGTTTCGTTTAAAACTCTCTCTCTCTCTCTCCCCCTCACGTCTTCTGGCTTAAACGCCACACTTCATCACAGGGATTTTTTTTCTCCGAAATAGATTCGCTTCCTAGGCAACTAGGAAGCTTATCCTTGTCAAAAAATGGTAATGTTTAAAAATTTTCTTTGAATTTGTAATTTCCCACAAGTCCCTTTAGCACACTGAATATGATTCATTTAAAAAAAAATGATGATGATATATGTAATTTAATTATTGTTTATTTAATTTAATTATGATTTATTTTTAAGTTTTTTATTTTTTAATTTCTTTATCATCTCTATATCCTTCTCTACATAAATGAAAATTGAAATTTGAATCGATTTTCAACAAATGTTGGTGGTGATTAAATTTAATCATAATATTAGATTCTCCGAAAATTTGGTGTTCCTATTACATGACGAAATTATCTCTCTGCGATGATGATTCGTCATTTGGCAGGTTAATTATTATTATTTTAGATCTTCAGGACGGGGTAGCAACGATTTATTTTCTCGGGATAAAATCCTAAATATTTGACGACAATTTTTTCAAAATGGTGGGCAGGGTAATATTTAGATTATATAGGAATTATTTTTAGTATACTAGTAACTAGTATGTATAAAGCGCGTTTCTCGGGTTTTTTGAAACGTTGAATTGGTTTGGTTGGGGCATCCAGCAAATATAATGCAAATATGCTGGTGGTCCGATTTTGTGCATCGTGAAGTGTGATTATTGACGATATTGATTGTGCATCGAGGAACTAAAGCGTAAATAAATCGTCTATTGTGTGTCGTCGTCGTCCGCGATTTAAAAAAAAAACTTTTAATTTAAGTTTTAACCCATGTGTCCCGTCCGAATTTCAATTTTTACACAAATTTCTAGTTCGTCTGGTGTAGTTCGAGATTCCGAATTTTAGTCAATTTCTGTCCCTTGTGGCTCGTTCAAAATTCAGAATTCTATTTAATTTATTAAATCCAATGTGTTTATTTAATCCGGCGTGTTTAGTACAAAATTCAGGAATTTTAAACAATTTTTGTCGAATGTGTTTCGTCCGAAATTCGGGATTTTAAACAATTTTTTGTCGAATGTGTTTCGTCTGAAATTTATAACTTTATTTGATTTATCAAGTCCGTCCAATGTGTTTCGTCCGAAATTGAGAATTTTACACAATTTAAATTTAAATCCGATGTGTCGCGTTCAAAACTCGAAATCTAAATTATTTATTACCTAAAATTTACAGCTTACAAATGTGTCCCGTCAAAAAACTAAACTTGTTTGCTCCAATTTTTTAAAAATAGTATATTTTTGAAATGCCTTTCAAAACCTTCTAAAATGTGTCTCGTCTATATAGTGTACCATATATATACATAGATATCTTAATGAGTGGCAAAATCGAAATGGGCTATAAAAAAAATTTGAACTTTAGCGCCGTATATAGTAGAGTCGAAGTAGTTCTGATCTGGAGTAAAATTAATAATAAATTTGACAACTGACTCGTAGATATTTTGGGGGGGTGCATCGATGGAAACTATACTAAACTTGACGGATCGATGCCCCCGAACTCTTCGGAGTTGATTCTATTTTTTTTTAATTTTGGTTTTGCATGCATTTAAAAAAAATATATGATATTATGTTGTATAATTATTTTTGTATAGTATTTTTCGGATTTCCACACTCTCGCGGGTGATTTTGAAAAAAAATTAAACAATATTTTGGAATATTGTTATATTATTAGGAGCATAGGAAACTCCGCCCTGGTGAAGTATTGGACGAAAGAAGGGTGAGGTTTAGTTTAATATTGAGGCTCCAATCTTTTTTGTTTAATTTTGTACGTTTTTTGTTTAATTTCTATTAATTTTTTTTTAATTTGTATTAATTTTTGTATAATTTGTATTAATTTTTGTTTACATTTAATTTTTTTAAAAATTACATTATAATTTTGTAACTTTTTTTATTTTGCTCTTTTTTATTTATACAAATAATAATTAGTAGTAATTTTTTTACGAAACAATAACGTTTTTAAAAAAACATATTGTTGTACTCTTGGCTCTGTTATTATTGTTGTTAAATTGACTCATCGGACATGCGTAATTTTTGTCTACATTTTTTTGTATCTTAATCCCAGTGCGTATATATAATTATATATTAATTTTTTAATCTTCCATTTATTATAATATATATTTTTACAAAATTTAATTTCTTCACACAACCAAAATTCTTCTTGGTATTGTAACGTTGTCTAACACTCGCTCACAAAAAAACGTATCTATTATCCGTCATACCTCTCTGATCACCTGATTTATACAAATAATAAAATGTATAACGTAAATGCTACTACTAGTACAACCACAGCTAAATAATAGTAATTTTTAATTATCTACTACTGAAAAACTGATTTTTTTTACAAAATCTTTTTTGTCTCTGCCTCTACTATATCTTCTCTCTATATTACTGAAAAAGTACTAATAATATATAATGCAGGCATTAATACTCATCATCTATTTTGATATTTAATTTTTGTACTACTGCGTCCGCCAATTTTGATTACACGTAATTAATTTTTTTTGAGCTTTTATATGGTACACCCTATATACATATAATTATGTGTAAATTAATTTAATAATTATTTTTTCATGTGTAATTCAATAATTATTGATATATATATATATGCCATTTAATAATTATTTCTATATGTAATTTAATGTTGGTGTTTAATTTTTAAATCTTTGTGACCACACGTAAAATCTCTATACTTAAATATATGTACACCTAAAACTTTTTTGTTTTTGTTTTTCTGTGTAGGGTTTTTATCATTATTTAGTTGCATTACGTAGTTTTTTATATTTAAATATAAAAAAAGATTATTCCCTGCATTTTTATGTATTTGTTTTCCTTATTCTTAATTTTATTATTAATATATATAAATATATTGGTCCTTCTACATTTATAGGCGCGGAATATTAAATAAACTGTTGACAACTCAAAAAGGAACACATAAATAAATATAAATATTTAAAAAAAAATATATATAAGTATATATAGGATCCATAGAAATAATTATATTACGCCAGAACACAAAAATATTCTAGATATTTATAATTTAAATTAAATCTTATTAAAAATGTGTAAAAAAACCAAACTATATACATATATAATATTATATATATATATATATATAAAGACCACTATTTACAAAGCCAAGGACGAAAATTGGGTGTTAAAATGCAAAAAAGAAAAAAAAGTTGTACACACAAGGATTTATTCTTCTTATAAAAATAATTGACAATAATTAATTTATTTTATCATTTGATTATTTTAGGAAACCATAGAAAAGCAAGATTATCGAAATTATAATTTTGCTCCTGTGAAAAAAAGAATTGTTTGCGAGAGGCTTTTTATTTATTTATTTATTTAATTTTTTATTTATTATTTTTTTATTATTGTGATTTTATTGTGATTTAATTGATTTGTGATTATTATTACGATTATTATTATTATTAATACAAAAATTTCCGTTATTACGTTTTTTTTACTCTATTAAAAAGAAAAAAACTAAAGTTGAGAGAGATGTAAAAAGCATAAAAATAGGTTGTGTACGTTCGTAGAAAGTGAACTAAAAAAATTTTGGTTGATTTGAATTTTATGAAAACAGAGTGGAAGGCTTCGACCGGGTGAGCTTATTGATGACAAGGTGAGAACTTGTTGGGTGCAAGCGTTTTTAAAAAAAAAACAAAATAAAACACAGGGGAAATATTATTATTTTTTTTTATATAAAATTTTTATTATATAACTTTTGTATATACAGCACATTTGAAATTCTAAAATAGTTGTTTTTAAAACAAATTAAATATATTTTATTTTAAAAATAACTTTTAGTATATTTTGAAATACGTTTTTTAAAACAATATTTATTGATATATTCCGTATTTTTGGAACGACATCACCGTATTTTGATGATAACATTATATATAATTGTATTAGTATTATTATAATTTATTATATATTGCACTCAAGTTTGTGTCTTTAGACCATATATATGTAAATACTATTTTTTAGACTATATTTTGCATTATACTTTTAGAATTTTAATTTATTTTATTATTTCATAGATTTATTTTAATAGATACTCTTTTACTGTACATCAACCAAATATATACGGCTATGCATACATACATAAAGAGACAGAATCATTTAATGTAGATCTTTTCTTTAAATTTTCATTAGTTATTTTGTTTACGTTTTTAGTATTTATTGATTTATATTTATTTACTATTATTATTATTACAAATTATCATTGCACACACAAACACGTACGATTGAGAATTTAAGACGTCCATTTCGTACAGTCACTTGAGCTGAACTGCGTAACGTTTTTTTTTCAACCACTTTTAATTGTATGTTTGCCTCGATTTCCAATTTCATAGTTGAACCGATGTCAATAATTTTTTAATTTATAATTGATTCGTCAAAAATAATTAATTAATTATAATTTATCAAAATTTTTTTTTGATTAATTCATCGAAAACAGGTAGTTTATTTGTCAATTCATCGAAAATAATTAATTTTCTATTTAATTCATCGAAAATAATTAATTCTCTATGTAATTCATTGAAAATAATTTATTTTCTATTTAATTCATTGAAAATATTTAATTTTTCGAATTAAATTGTAATTTAGTTTGTTAATTGTTAAAATACTTTAAATAAGAATCTTGATACGACGAGACGGTGTAGCAACATTGAAGTTGGAAAAGAGGAAGATTGGAATTTTGAATAATTTTTTGGAATGATAATGAGTTTTGAGATTTAAATTTTCCCGGTTGCTGCAACCCCTGAAAAATCACTGACAATCTTCTGTATTTTGAATGTCTCTGAGACTGATTTTGACACTTTTTCCTCTTCTTCTGGGATGTTTGGACTGTGAAAGAAATTAATAATAATTTGATGATTAATAATAAATATCATTTTTTTGCATTATTAATCTTGTAGGTACCCTGCGGATAATTTAATTGTGGTATGATATAATTTTGATGTAATACTCCAAAAATTGCTAAATTAAATTTACCTTAATAATAATAATAATAATGACGAAATTAATCTTCCACATTTTGTTTTGGTTGGTTCCACCTTTTATACTTCGCTAATATGTAAATGACTTTCAGTACTTCTGCCCTCCGCCATTTTGTTTTCTCTCGCCGAATCCAAGTTGCTACCTCCTTCTCTAATGAATAATAATGAAATATGATACTCTTCGCTCTCTAGCTCTGTTGCCAACTGATAATTAATTATTTAATGATGGATCTCTCACCTTGTACTTCTGCTGTAATTATGTAAAATAATTATTATTTTATTACCATTGGTATAACAAATTGAAAATAATTATTCGGAAAAGTTGCTCCGTATAGATAAATTGTTTAATAATAATTAATTATAAAATTGAACTGATTTGTAGCGGCGTCTCCCCCGTTGACCGTAAACCTTTATTGGAATCTTGACCTTTTATTTAATTTAATTCTTTTAGAGTAAACACCTTCCATTATACCTATTTATTTATTTAATTTTAAATGCTAATTACTTTAGTTTGATTGGTTTTCGTTCAGAAAAAAGGCTCTCGTCCTGGCCTGGATGTTGCAGGCGGTGGTGGTAAAGACGTAAGCGATCTTCCCTTGACATTCTTGAAAATCATTGTTAATAACATCTTTTATTATTATGATTATTATTAGTAGAACTATAGAAGCATTATCTATCAAATCAGCTGATTAAAAAATAGTTTATCTCTAAAATAGGGCTCTGTGTATTTTTCATATATTATATTTTCTCATATATTCTGTACTCGTGATTGTATTTGTTCGAAATTTCTTGTCCAGTTTAAAATTTTTTGTCCGATCTTCTCTTCTCGTCAGTCTGACGGAAGAAGTTTAAATGTCCAGTTTCGTCCATGAAAATATGTTTTTTATTCTTGTCTTTCATATATAATTATATATGACTCGTCCGAAGTTTGTATTTTTTTTTGTAGTCAGTTTTGATAGAAGTGTTGAAATTATTTGCTCGAAATTTATCATCAACATTTTGCTCGAAATTTATCTTCAAATGTTTGCTCAAAAAGCTAAAATTGATCGTCTGTGATCGCCTTTTTCTATAATTAGCGGAGGAACCCGTTTCCATATAGTAATATTGTTATTGGAAACGCTGATTTTCTAAAAATCGAATTCGGATAGTAGTGGGGAAAAGGGTGAATTCTTTTTAATTAATTGTTTTTTTTCAATTTCTGACACCGTCCGAAATGAAATTTTTGTGACTCAATGTCATTTGTCTTTGTCATGTCCGGAAAACCGCACCTGCTCAAGTCCAATCGAAAGCCACGTCGAGTGTCTCCGTTATTTTAGTGATCATTTTGATTTTTTAATTTTGATCCAAGTTGATTATTTTTAATTTTGTAATTTTATCCCACAGTTTATTATTTTTAATTTTATTCGTTAATCCCCCCCAATGTAATATTTTTCCCTTAGTAGACTCTTCCCAGGATTTCTCCTTTAATAATTTTTTAAATTTTGTATAATTTCGTAGGGTTTTGTTAATCCCTTTAATTAAATTCCTTTTTTAATTAATTTACCTAATAATAATTCTCGTTATATTTTGAAGTCTTATTTTCACCTTTGATCCCCCGTATATGCTGGATTTAATGATTTTTGTTCTATCTACTATACATAACTAATTTTGATGTATGGACTACCCGGTTCGTATGTAATTTTATTCCTCCAAGTCAAATTATTTGTGCTTTTTGATTTTTCTTTTGAATTGTTCGTTCGTATTCTTTGTTCGTTCGTTCATGTTGACAGCCATATATTTATTTGTATGTTTTTTCCTGCCTTTTTAAGCTTCTGTACGAAATTTAGAAAATAGTTTGTATGGTAGTATCTTTGACATATATATTTGAAATGTGCGCGTGTTAGCAGTGGTCAGTGGAAGTGATTGTATAGGAATACAACAATGAAAGATTTTAAAGTGTTTTTTGAATGGTCATTTATTTATTTTTTAAAAACACACAAACGATTGAAATGGAAGTAGCAAGACGGTTTATTCATTTTCAATGTGCATATTACCTGATCTTCTAATAGACTGGTGTTGTGCGGTAGAGTTCAAACATGATTTTAATTTATTATTTTTTGTTCTTATTTTATTTAAATAAATAGATAGATTGTTACTGTAATTAGTTGGCCTGTGTAAAAGTAGCTGTCAGCTCCTTCTTGTATCCGTAGTTTTACGACGGAATTCATTCTCAAAAAATTCATCATCACTATATTTACTATATTATATTATGCTTCTCTTCATTTTAATTATTATTATAAATTATTATTATAGATGTCCCCATGGAGAATTTTTCTACCTGAATTTTAGTACCTCTGAATTATTTACTATAGTCTATTATATACTTATATACCTATATACCTATATACCCAAAAATTGATTTCTGACATCTTCCTCAACAGTATATAGAAAATTTGACAATAATTTTTTAAAATTTGATAATAATTTTTTAATTTAACTTTTTTATTTTTTAATAATTAATCCCACACAAAATTAGTAGATCGTGAAGGCTTGCACCGCTTATTATTGTTTAAATTTTAATGTTTTAGTTTGTATTGGTGATGATTTTGTTTATTATTACATATAAAAATATATATGTGCTCTAACAGATTTGCGCTTTTACAAGCAATTTGAGTGGAATTCTCATCTATGCTGAGAAATAAATCAAAACAAATATTAAATTGTATGCTTTTTATGGATTATTAATATAATTATAATATGTGTGGAGCACTACTAACAATAATTAATTTTAATCGGAAATTACTTGGTTCATGCTGCCGTTATCTTTTAAGTATACATGTGTCTGTCTTTGTATGTTCACTGTTCACATCAAGCCTATATACGTATACATAATTATTTTTTGTTCTTAATGTTCAGTCACAAAATTAACTTTATTATACTATAGTAAATTATTATTATTGTTTTACTATTTTATTTTGACCTTATAATTATACATAATAATAATAGTAAGGTTTTTAATATATATTTATATATTAAAAACCGCCGGTTGGTCGGATAATAATGGCGCTTTCTGGGCGTGATTTCTGTAGCGTCGACGACCCAGCACAGAGGCAAGGCGGCCTAGTGTGGCTGAACTTGAGGAAAAGATCGACAAACCTTCGACACCTTTACGACCCACGGGATCCGCTGGTCCACCCGCCATTGTCGATGTCCAGGAGAGCTACTCGGCAGTTGAAGGTTTGAGTTCTTCTATAATTTAAGGATCCAGATTTTGACGCTGAATGGGATTTGCAAAATTAAATTGTGTGTGCCAATTAAACAGCTTTTTCCTCAGTTTTGAGTTGTTCATTAATATGGTTGCTAGCTTTATATTTGTGGTGTAGAAATCAATCTTTATTTAAGTTTTAAGTTACATTACTACTACTAAACTTCATACTAAAAGAAATTTTTGACGATTTTTTCCAGATCAAAATGCCTACATCACGATCACGGTGGAAGGTAATCCTGCTCCAACCTTCAAGTTCTACAAGGTTCGTTGACCATTATTTTTAAATATGAGTAATGACCATTAATTTTTTTTCTTTCAAGTATCACGCCGTACACAAATAAATAAATATTTTTTAATGATTTAAAAAAACATAAAATAAAATAATTTAAAAAAACAACCTCTTCAGAAAAAATTTTGAAAAAATTCTTGAAAAAATTATTTAAAAAAAATACAAAAAATAATTATTTATTTGAATTAATAATTTAATTAATTAGACAAAAATTTCATAATATCTGTTTTTATTTTCAATTTTTGTAGGGCATGACAGAAATCCAAGACAGTGGACGATACAAGTTCGTGACGGATGGTGACACTGGAATGATCACATTATGTATTCGTAAAACCAAGCCCAACGATGAGGGTCAGTACAAAGCCATCGTGACCAATTGTCATGGTGAAGATTCAGCTGAAATGACGCTCTACGTTTCCGGTAAATGTTTTTTTTTAATTTCTTGAACTACAATGTGTGAAGGAGATGCTATAATAAGGAAAGGATTTAAAGAACCTGGAAGTATATATATAGTTAAACATATTTCTAGATACGACCGATTTTATGAACTTGATTTGTAAAGTAGTACTAGAATGAATGCGTATATAATAGAATGGGTAAAGATAGATTTGATAAATGGATTGAATTAATATCATTCGATGAATGTGAACAGATGCCAGTGGTATGGATTTCCGTGCCATGTTGAAGAAACGAAAGTACGCCAAATGGGGTAAGGACCAAGGAGATCCAGACTGGGGAGAACTCAAAGAAGCGGGCAAAGATGACAAGCCGAAGTTGAAGCACATCGAGAAGGTTTGTGTGTTCATGGTTGTCCGTGTGGTATTTAACGTTGGTGATCTCACACAAATATACATACTTATAGCAATATCATAAAGGATTGATCCATGTTTAATTGTTAAACTATGACAACATTACAATTTACAATATAGGAATCAGGTCGGTTAAATCAACGAGCATATAATAAGATTATAGGACAGGTGTCTAATACTTAAATATTGTTCGGAATCAGATCAATTGCTAATATATATCCTCTGCCGGGAGCAAGGTTACATCGTATTTCGAAAGATAGAGTATGTATATAGCGTGTGATGTAGAAAATGGAAACATATCTGGTATTTTCAAAACAAACTCTTCTTGTGCCTATCTCTTTCTTTGTCTTGACATCGTCTATTAAATATTCGATTCTTCTTCTTGTTCCTGTCTTTACTCTAGTTCGTAGATTTATATATATAAGTAATATATTATGTATATATGAGTATACGAGTAATGTAATTATAGTGTGCAAGTATTGTTCATATACCATTTGCTGTGGCAAATCAACACTTTGCTCGACTATTCTATAGGTCCTCTCATCTCAAGACACATGAATCAGGGACTCGAGCAACAAGTTAATGCATTATAATTAATAGATTATGATACTTGAATAATTTGACTGTGAATAAGTTCATTTTTCACAACTATAATAAAGATTCGTAAATTTATTTGGTTCCTCAACAAGAAATTCACGCCCAATCAATAACTCCAAACCAAAAAATCCCAAATTGTCAAAAATATGGCAGCATCCCCTTGCCTAGGTTCTCGTAGGGAAAATCTGGCTCTTTTGTGATGCAGTTCCGGAATACCAATAAATTCAGCAGTCGGATCGGAACAATGATCAAGTAGATAAATCATTGTTGAAGGGGAAGATAATTTTTGTGAAAGGCTCTGACACTATTATTATATAAATATAGGAAAGGTAGGAGTGGAAATGAGAAATGGGTTGGGCTCAAGGTCTCAGCAATTTAACAAAAACATTATCCCACAAAGCTATATGTATATAGGCTAAAAAATATCCACATTGTGTAATTAATTTATATATTTCTTTATTGATATTTCAATTTTTCTGAAATTTATTTGTCTCAAAATATATCTTTACTCTTTTCTTACATGTTCTCCTTCTTTACATCCTTTTTTTCTACTCTCATTTTCAATCTCTCTGTTTTCAAGCTATCAACTTTTAAGTATTTCCTCGAAATTCTCAGCGTGTTCATGGAAAAGATAGTGGAAAACCGTGGATTTGAAAAAGCTTATGGTCGGTTCTTTACCCGCATTTCGAATTTACTCATTATTTTTTTTATTCATTCTGGAGAGAAGATATGGAGTCAGAATTATTATGGAATATTATTTTTGCAGTGATCTTCTAAAAGAAATCTTTTTTTTACTCGGAAAGTATAATTTAGTATTATATGCGATGCTCCTGCTTTTTGTGTCATCACCATCACGGTCACACTATATATTTATACTTTTAGTATGTGCCGCCGGAAATTATTCACATTTTGTTAACCTATACCTGCGATGTGTCATTAATTTATTGTGGAGCCCAAACAGATTCAGAGATCTCTAGGCAAGGAGCTTGTTGTTGTTGAATGAAAAGAAATTCCTGTACCGAATATTAAATTGCTATTATTATTATTACTATTCTGTTTCGTTGCATTTTTTATTGATTTGTATTTGTTTTATTGTTGCAGTTCTTTTTTGCTTTGTTGTTCGTTCTATGCTATTAATTTTATTATTGGCATAATTATTATTTCCCTTATTATTGGCTGATTATTTTATTTTGAATTATTTGGTATTTTTATTTGTTTCAATTGGCTTCGCTTTTGCTTTTTCTGTTAAAAGACTTTTTTTAATTATTACTATTTACTGAATTTTACGTAATAACAAGGCTGATCTTGGCTGACCACGACCAAAAGTCCTCTTTTAGCAAATTCCAAAAAAATTAAATTCTGCCGCCTAAAATTAAATTCCGCAAAACACTAAATCCCGCTTAAATTTAAATTCTGCTTAACATTAAATTCTGCTGTAAAATTAAATTCTGCTTTAAAATAAATTTTCCGCTTTAAAAGTAAATTCCAAATACAAATGGAAGCGCTATAGATAAATCCATTGACTTTACAAAAGCTTGAATGGGAGTTAATAATGTAAAAATAATGTAACTAATAATGAATTATTAACCAGATAATTAATTATTGCATGTCCTCCGTGGCACCATCTCCTGGTTCTGCTAATTCGTTGTCTTTTGGGAGATTCAGTCGAACTCGTTCCCTAAAAGAAAATTAGATGAATCTAATTATTACAAACATGAAAGTTATGTAATGTTTCTTTCCTTCTGACTCTTCTATTTTCCAGTTTTGATTTTGTTTGATTGTCATTTATTTTTAATCAAATTTTTTTTTTATCCCAGCAAATTACATGAGTAAGGGAAAACAGTTGATTGGAGTATTTCATCATATAATTAATTATATTTCTTCATCTATAGAGTATAAACCGAAATCCTTGATGACACCTTCTCTTTTTCGCATTTCTGCCTCTATCTTTTCTATATTTGTATATATATATATTTATATACTTATTATTATTGTAAAATGTGTGATAATAATTATTGTAGGACGAAAAGAGCCACTGATGACGTACAAGGAACATTGATTATTATGGTGCTGGAGAGTTTTTGTGATATTGACTGACTTGATTAATTATTCTTGTAATTTGACAATGATATAAGGTTGCATAAATGAGAAAAAATCTGACTGTGCATGAAAATCAAATAGATGAGGTGCATAATTATTGATAAATCTAATATACATGTATCATCGTCGGCGAAGGATCCCAAAGTACCAATTTCTATCCCGTCAACACATAAGTTTGGTACTTTTGGATACTCCGCCGACAATATGTAATTTTCTCTACTGTTTAAAAAAATAATTATTATTAAATTTGAAAATGTACTGTATTGTAATATTGGTATAAATAATAATATTATTTATTGGGTTGCTCATATGCTCACAAATATAATAGTTAAACTATAATAATAATGCGGATGGTAAATGTAATGGAGATTTGATATTTTTACCCGAAAATTTTGTTGTTTAGGATGATTTTTGTGATTTGTGTTGTGGTTGGGTGAGAATATAATTATTTTTTAATAATATGTATTTTGATGTGATGATCTAATGTTTGTCAAATTCGGACGTGGTGGTGCTGGCTGCCGCCATATTACTTTAATCGCAGGGGATGGGGTATAAGATACATCTTTGTATATAGCTCTAAACTATGGAGTTATAATTTGATATTTTTTCCGAGAACTTGATGGTGGTGATGGTGGATGGATTTTTATAGCCCGGATTAGGACCGTCCTCCAGAAGACCGTCGCTCGCAGAACTCATTCCAGATTGGCCCACTCTGCATTCATTTAAGAGAGGAGAGGTTGGACTTTGACCAAACTCTTCTAAAATTCTTCTTTCTTCTCTGTCTCTGTCTTTTCTTTAGTTTTCCTATTATATGAAGGCGGGATTTTTTGGTACAAACGGCGCAGGTCCGGAATTCGTAATTTTACGACTGAAAATGAATTCACGGTTTTCAAAATAAAATCATGATTTAAAAAATTAATTAGTAATATTTTAAATAAATTCATGCTTTTTTTAAATAAATTCATGATTTTTTAAATAAATTCATGATTTTTTAAATAAATTCATGATTTTTTAAATAAATTCACGATTTCTTACGTAAAATGTAAAGATTCTAAAAATAAATCTATGATCTTTTAAGTAAATTCAAGATTTTATTTTTTAAATATGAATTCATGAATGAAGTAAATGGTGCTTCAACCACCTTTGAATCTTTAAATCGACGTTAAAAAAATCTCAGTAAAAATGTACCAAAAAGCCGTCGCTTTTGAACTTCTTTCGTCTTTCTTTACACCTTTCTTCTTTCACAAATCTTTTTATTCACAAATCTGACTTCAAAATTTTCAAGCTTTTTAATTATTTTGTTTTCGTTTAATTTCAGTTTTATTTGGTTGACGCCTGTTGGAAACAAATCTCAAGTAGCAAAGCTTCGTCATTTATTGTGGCTTATTATTTTCTGCATGATTTTTTTCTGTACATTTATATACCAATACTTTTTTAATGCTTTCAGTGTTTTATTATTTTAGCTACAGTAAAAATTATTCCTGCTTAATTTCCCAGTTATATTCCCTACATTTCCCCATGATGTCCTCACCATTTTCGACGTTCTGCTCGGGCAAATCGTCATATCTCTCTTTTTATCGCAAAAATGAAAAACTTGTGGACAGTTCCAAAGGAAAATCTATGTTGAAAATGTATTACTTATTATTTAATTTATTATTTTTTCTAAATTCTGTTTATTATTAGATGTATCTCTCTCTATCTGTATTTGTTTATTTATATTTTTCTCTTTTAATTTGCAATATTGATTCTTCTTCCTCTCTAAAAAAGGCAACTTATTCAGCCTTAATTTCTCTCTTCTTCTCTATTTCCACCGTTAATATTTCTTTTTATTGAATTTAATAAATTAAATTAAATTTATTACTATAAGTGCCTCTGTAGAATTTTCGTATCCTGTCAGGCAGAATTTGTATATAAATAGAGAGTTTAAGTATTATAGATTTGGCTATTAAATAGAAATTAAATTATTTAAAAAAAAATATTGATCTCTTCGTAGAAATTGTAGGGTTGGTGAATATTTTCCTATTATTGTCTGACTATATTGTAGACAGCTCAAAGATCTAATAATAATAAATAATAATATTTACAATTTATAGTTCTCTGTTAGACTTTGTGGAACTTTCTTCCTGTTCAGTTTTAAATTATTCTTGTCCTCTTTTTTGTCTTCTGGATCAATTTGTCCGTTTGAATTTAATCATCCTTATGCTCTCGTCCAGAGAGAATCTTTTATCTATTTTATAAGTCTTATTATTATTCTTGTTGTTTAATAACTCCTGTCTTTTTCACAAAACAAAATTCTTCTTTCACTGTCCTCTTTCATAATGTTGAGCAAAGGCATATTTAATTTACTGATAATTAAATGGACCGATTTAAAAGAATAATTTGAAAATTGTCAAATCTATTTATTAAATACAAAAAATGACTTTTTAATAATTAATTTAATAATTATTATTAAATTAATTTATTATTATTCAAATCAAAACAGAAAAAAATCCTTGAAATCATTTAAAAAAAACATATTCTGTCCTCAAATGTCAATATAAATTACAAAAATGGCAATACAATTTAAACAGAAATGCCTTTGCTCAAAGCTAAACAAGCGTCATCCATTGTGACGATAGTAAATATTATGAAACATATTAAAAATGAAAAATTGTTTCCTGTTTTTCGAAAAAAATTTAATTGGATGTCCAAATACTTATATTAGGTCGGATTGCAAATAATTAGTGTGTACATACTTGACGGTATTTATTGGGCGACGAGGTTTGTCAAATTTTGGGTCTCTTGAACAGGTTTTTAGTATTATTGTATATACTGACTATATCTATTATTGGGTTTTATCAGGTTTTTATTTTTCTCAAAAGAAATGTATTTTTTTAAATAGAATATCACTGTGTATCCGTTATATTTATGATAAGGATATGTATAGTAGGGCATTTGGGAATTATTATAATTTATGGAATGTATTTAGGAATGTTATCGATGACTCGTGAATTTTGAAAAATTGCTGAAAATATAGATGAACATACATATATACGTAGTTCTTATATAATAGTGAAGGTTGTAATAGTAATAATTGTAAAAGTAATATTATAGGACATTCATATATTTGTATAGTTAAATTAATTTGTATTTGTGTGCCCTTCAATAAGATTATGTTGCTGGTGTAATAATATATTTTTGTACTTTATTGCATGCGGTTCAAATATAGAAAACAGATTCATTCCTGAAACCTTTAGTGGACCAATACTGCAAGGAGGGTAAAGACAAGAAAGTCGGCTTTGAGGCTATTTTCTCGAAAAAGGACTGCAAAGTCAAATGGTACTGTCGGAAAGATGTGAGTTCAAAATCATTTATACATACTTATCCCTAAATTGTTTTTACACATATGATTTGTATAATTACAAATTTTTTTTGATATAGGAACTTTTCCCTGGATCTCGGTATAAGATGAAATGTGAAGGAGATATTTACACCCTTACTATTGCCACTCCCACCATGAATGACATGGGAAGGTATACACTTGAAATTAATGGGGTTAAAAGTGAAGCTTTCCTCACCGTTGAAGGTACAGATAACGTTTTTTTTAATTTTCAGAAATTATTACCATCTAATCCGGCTTTAGCTAAATTACATACGTACATTTCGTAATGTTAAATTCGACTAAAATGGAAATTACTAAAATGTAAAAATGTATTTTTGACTAAAATGTAAAATATATTTTTGACTAAAATGTAAAATGTATTTTTGACTAAAATGTAAAATGTATTTTTGACTAAAATGTAAGTTTAGCTAAAATGCAAAATGTAATTTTAATTAAGATGTAATTGTAATTTTAATTAATATAATTGTAATTTTAACTAAAATGTAAATGTAATAATTGAAATTAAAATGTAATTTTGCAGAGGCTGACCCCGTCTACTCCTTCTTGAAACCCTTGGCGAAGCGTATCGAAGGATACCGCAACCGGGAGACGGAACTGGAATGCGTCTTGAGCAGCAGTCGAGCTATGGTTACTTGGTTCCGAGCCGACAAAGCTCTGAAGGACGGAGATGACTATGAAATTACTAAAGAAGCTACTGGTACCTGTCGCTTGGTCATTAAGAAACCCACATTGAAACACACTGGGGAGTACAGCTGTAGAATTGACAAACAGAGCGATGTCACAAAGACTCAACTAACGATTGTCGGTAAGATTTTCATACCGGTAACCATCTTCATATGGTCTTACAAATATATTTAGAAAATATGTTGAAGTTCAATTCTTAAAAAATGTATGTATTTCAGAATATCCATTCAAATTTATCAAATCCCTCATGAGCATTCATGCCACTGAAAAGGATTACGTTGTCATGGAGTGTGAACTGGACGAAGAGGACGGAGAAGTCGCTTGGTTCAGAAACGGAGAGGAGATTAAGGGAGATAAGAGGTAAAGGGGATCAGACGTTTAATGTTCGTTGAATTACAGTAAAAATGGTACTAGGAATAATATGTAACCATGAATTTCTTTCTTTCTTCCAGGGTAAATATTGTGAAGGAGGGCAGGAAACGAAAACTTATCTTTAAGGACGTTAAAGTCAGCGACCAGGGCATGGTTATGTGCAAATCCAATGCCGACCAGACTGAAGGAGAGCTTGTAGTTGAATGTATGGGACTGAATTTAAATTAATTTTGAAAATTGTGTTATTCTTCGTTGATTTCCATATTCGTAATAATTAGTGTCTATATAATTACACATAAATATCATTTCTTTATTGTTATTATTTTTAAGATCAAAACCGTTTCAACAAGAAACTCAAGGATACAAATGGCATTGAGCGAGAGCGTATTGTTTTGGAAATTGAATTACAAGACCAGACTGCCTCTGCAGAATGGACACTGAATGGTCAACCGATCAAAACCTCTGATCGGTTAGTGTGCTCGTTTTTTTGAGTTTTTTTAGTCTAATCGTCAATTCGTACACACTTTATTTTTTATTTATTTCATTAAAATTAATTAATTACATAATTAAATGTAAAATTACGTTATTTTTTAATGTCACTGCTACAAAACAGCATATATGAACGTCCTGTGAGTATTTCGGAGTGCTTTGATTTTTATGTCTGTGTGGAATTACCAATGTCTCTATCTAGTGTGGAAATCAAAAACTTGGGCGGTGGTCGACATCAACTTGTGTTTAACAAAGCTGAGATGGGGGATTCGGGAGAAATTATTTGTACTTCGGGACGACTCACCTCCTCATGTAAATTGAGTGTGGCCAAGGGTGAAGAGAAACCTGTGATGGACTTTAAAGGGGATGTCGAAGGACCGGCAAGCAAGCCACTTGTTTTCCATGTTCCATACTCTGGTAAATTCCCTTGATTTCTTGACCTACTTCCTGAGAACTTCTAGTGTTGGAAATTGTTGAGAATCTAAGGATTTAATTTCATTCTTATGGTTAATTACTCTGGCAGTAAACGTAATCGAAGTGGATGAGTGTTTAACTGGTTTTTTGTTCGAACAGTTGCGGGAACAAGGCAGTCCCAGATCGAAGGTAAATTGTTTAAGGATGGCAAGATGCTTCAACTCAAGGAGGTTGAGGTAGTCGTCTTGGAGGACCGCATTGATTTCAAGTACAAGAAACCGGCCAGAGAACTGTCGGGACCGTACCAACTCAGAATTAGTAACGCTCAAGGAGAAGATGTTCGAGATATTAATATCAATTTCCAAGGTACTTTAACGCAATTTTCTAGTTTAAGCAGCTTATGCTTATACGTATACTTATGCAAAAACAAATTGTTATATTTGTAACTTGATTTATTCTGATGTGTAGATGTCCCGAACTCACCTCAAAACTTGGAGATCAGCGAGATTTTCTCAAGTTCCTGTGTGGTGTCCTGGAAGGTTCCTGCAGATGACGGCGGCGCTCCAATCGCCCATTACCTCATCGAAAGGCAAGACTTGGCTTTGAAAGCCGGGTGGCATAGCATTGCTGAAATACCTCTAGGAGAGCCTACCAAATTTAAAGTGGAAGACTTGAAACACAAAAAAGAGTACAAATTCCGTGTTCGGGCCGTCAATAAGTTGGGACCCTCTGAACCCGCCAACTATCCTAAAACTATTCTGGCCAAAGATCCTTGGGGTAATGTTTGAAAATTCAAGATTTTATGACCACTTT
Source organism: Lipothrix lubbocki (assembly GCA_034696945.1). Taxonomy (NCBI): domain Eukaryota; kingdom Metazoa; phylum Arthropoda; class Collembola; order Symphypleona; family Sminthuridae; genus Lipothrix; species Lipothrix lubbocki. The sequence continues at coordinate 75,829 of JAQGAK010000211.1, forward strand.
AAAAAACAGTTAAACAAACTTATTTAATTATTTTTAACAATTTATTTCTTATGAATTATTTAATTATCTTATTAACAGATGAACCCGGTAAACCAACTGGTGCCGAGGTTGTTGATTGGGATAAAGATCACGTGGACCTCAAGTGGGTTAAGCCAGCTAATGATGGTGGCGCTCCAATCACAGGATACGTTATTGAGTTCAAAGTAAGTTTTGTATAAAAATTTGCAGGAAATCAATTCTATATATTACAGTACTTATATATATTAGAAGCTAGAAGGTATATCATTACTTATACTTTTTGCTTAGGAAAAATTCAGCAAAGACTGGCAAACTGCAAAAACACTTCCTGCAGATGTTACTGCTGCAACTATCGATGGACTTACAGAAGGAAAACAGTATGAGTTCCGTATCCGTGCCATCAACAAGGCTGGACCTGGTGATCCGTCCGATGCCACCAAACCTGTCATTTGCAAATCTCGTTTCGTTAAGCCATACATCATTGGCGAAGGAGTCAAAGCTATGGTAGTTAAGAAGGGACAGATCATTAAGTACGATATTAAGTATGCTGGTGAGCCAGAGCCTGAAGTTTTCTGGACTTTGGACAGCAAGGAGGTTAAATCTCAGGGTGACAGGTACAGTTCTATGTATAATAATGTGAGATAGGGTATATGTCTTGAATTCTTGTCCAGAACCATTTACGGAAATTATTATTTTTTACGGAAAACATAGGAATTTTGTGGTTTATTTTGTGCATATTATTTATTTGTTTTGTTCCTGCTGTAGAATCACACTTGACCAATATGAAAAGAATACTGTACTGACTGTCCGAAAGGCTGTTCGAGCTGATTCCGGTCGCTATAAGCTGACGTTGAAAAATAGCAGTGGTATGTGCGAATCGCAAGCGGAAGTTGTAGTACTTGACAAACCCACACCACCCAAGGGACCACTCAAGGCAAAAGAAGTTCGTGCCGACCACGCCGTACTCACTTGGCTCCGCCCTGAAGATAATGGAGGAGCTGACATCACTGGCTATGTCATTGAGAAGATGGACGTAGAGACTGGAAGATGGATTCCGGCGGGAGAAGTTGGACCTGAAGCCAATGAATTCCGTGTGGATGGGCTGACGCCTAAGAAGCGATATAAGTTCCGCGTGAAGGCTGTTAACAAGGAAGGTGAATCCGATCCATTGGAAACAGATGAGCCCATTACGGCTAAAAATCCTTATGGTAAGTTCTTATCTGTACATAGTGCTGCTTTGACTCAATTAAATCGCAGTAATGGTATGAGAGGTTTTGCTAAAACTTAAAATTTAATTTATTTACAGATGAGCCTTCAGCACCTGGCAAGCCTGAAATCGTGGATTATACCAACAAGAATGTCACACTCAGTTGGAAGAAAGTGAGTTTCCTTACATTTTAATTCAACTTCCGTTTTCATATAAATTGTGAATATTTTAAATGAATACTAAATTTATTTAACTGTAAATAGCCTGACAACGATGGTGGTCGCCCAATTGAACACTACATTGTTGAAATGAAAGAGAAACTCTCAGCGGATTGGATACAAGTTGTTGTCACAAAGGATAGCGACTGTAAAGCTGTCATAGAAGGACTCCGAGAAAATAACACATATCAATTCCGTGTGAAAGCTGTGAATAAAGCTGGACCCTCTGCTCCATCTGAACCTACAGATAATCACGTCTGCAAGCACAGATTCCGTTAGTTTATTTTAATTTCTGTCCTACTATAACTTCACTACTTTACTACTTGGAGTACTAAAACCATTTTTAATTATAATAGTAAATTCTTAAAATTTTTAAATTACATTTAAATTATTAGGTTTGTGATCCATGAAATAATTATTTATTATTATTGTTTTTCACTTGCAGTTAAACCACTCATCGATCGTAAGACTTTCAAGAGCATTACAATCAGAGCTGGTCGTACGCACAAATGGGCGGTGGACGTTGCTGGTGAACCAGCACCAGAACTCACATGGAGCTGGAGAGATGATATAGCTTTAACTAACTCTGCTCGAATTGCGATTGAAAATAAAGATTACCACACTGATTTTACCATTCAACATGCCAAAAGGTCTGATACTGGCAAGTATACCCTCAAGGCCCAGAACTCTTCTGGCGTTGACAAGGAAACAGTTGAATTCATTGTGTTGGGTAAGCCTGGAACACCCAAGGGACCGCTCAAGGTCTCAGATATCCATAAAGAAGGATGTAAGCTGTCTTGGGAGAAGCCAGAGGATGATGGTGGTCTTCCCATTCGCGAATACGAAGTGGAGAAGATGGACACTGCAACTGGAAGATGGGTTAGAGTTGGAAAAGTACCTGGAAATATGGTCCCACCTTACTTCGAAGTAACGGGATTGGTTCCTAACCAAGAGTACAAGTTCAGGGTTGTGGCTGTCAATGAAGAGGGCGATTCTGACCCACTTGTGACTGACAAGCCTATTATTGCTAAGAATCCCTATGATGAACCTGACAGTAAGTAGTATACGTACTAAAACTAAATGTATACTTGTATTTTTTAAATCTTTACTCAAACTGCAAGTTTCAATGAGAATTGCATTAATTTTATTAAAATGGGCATTTAATTTCAACATGGAAAACAAATTCTTATAAAAATAAAATTTCTTTCAGAACCTGGAACACCTGAAATCACTGACTACGATAATGTTAGTGTGGATTTGAAATGGACTGCGCCGAAGTCGGATGGCGGTGCTCCGATCGAAAAATACATCATTGAAAAGAAGGATCGGTACAAACCTGAATGGGAGAAAGCAGCCGAGGTTAGTGGGGATCAACTCACTGCCAAGGTTACTGAACTCAAGGAAAGAGCTGAATATCAGTTCCGTGTGGTGGCTGTGAATAAGGCCGGTCCATCACAGCCTTCGGATCCTACCAAACCGCATATTGCAAAATACAGATCTCGTAAGTCTTCAAACTCCTTTGAACAAATTATAAAATCTATTATCAGCGAGATCCATAAATTAAAATTCAATTGATGTTGATTAAATAACTATATTGACAATAAATTTGATTTCAGTGAAACCAAGAATCGACAGAACCAACTTGAAACAGACCATAGTCAAGTCTGGCAAAGCTGTCAAATTCGATGTAAACGTTCGAGGAGAGCCTCCACCAAAGATTGTTTGGATCTTCAAAGACAAGGAAGTTACAGACACAACGATAGAGATAGTCAATATCGATTATAATACCAAATTCGACATTCGGGAAGCCAAACGAGCCCAATCTGGAATTTATAAAATCGTGGCTACTAATGACCACGGAAAAGACGAAGCCGAAGTTGAAGTTGTAGTGTTGGCTGCTCCAGGAAGACCCAAAGGTCCGCTTAAGGTGTTGGAAGTTGCCAAAAATAGTGCAAAGGTTGAATGGAAGAAACCTGAAGATGATGGTGGAAAGCCTGTTCAAGCTTACCTCATTGAGAAAATGGACTTGGCTACGGGTCGTTGGGTCCCAGCTGGCCGTGTTGGACCAGAGGAAACATCCTTTGAAATTCCTGGGCTTACGGAAGGTCACCAATATCACTTCCGGGTTAAAGCCGCCAATGAAGAAGGCGAGTCTGAACCTTTGGAAACTGACAAGCCTATTGTGGCGAAAAATCCTTTCGACGCTCCTGGCACTCCAGGTAATATTTTGACCAGATTTTTTTAACATAGTAGTTCACGTTAATAATAATATTTTGGTTTCCAAAACTTCATATAGTTAAATAAATATACATACTTGTAAATACAATAAAGCGATACAATAACCATTTTGTGTTTAATCTCTCAGGTACTCCTGAGTTGGAGGACTGGGATGTGGACCGCGTTGATCTTAAATGGACCAAGCCAAAATCCGACGGAGGAGCTCCAATTACTGGCTACGTTATCGAAAAGAAGGACAGGTTTGGATCCTGGGAAGAGGTCCTTACTACCACTTCCCCTGACACTAAAGCCCGTGTCACTGGACTTCAAGAAGGACAAACTTATCAGTTCCGAGTCCGTGCAGTTAATAAAGCCGGACCCGGTGAACCGTCCGAGGCAACTGTGCCCCATTTGTCCAAAGCCCGATTCCTCAAGCCTCAAATCAACCGGGACAAGATGGTTCCTATCACCGTCCGAGCCGGTCATTTGGTTAAAGTAGATGTTGATGTCCGAGGTGAACCTCCACCAACACTGACATGGTTCTTGGCCTCAAGACCATCGGAGAAATTGGAAAATACACCAACCTTGAAGATTGAAAATGAAGATTACAACACTAGACTTCAGCTCCGTGAAACTTCTCGCAAAGATACTGGAAAGTATTTGCTTGTTGCTGAGAACAGCAGTGGCAAGGATGAAGCTTATGTGGAAATTACAATTTTGGACAAACCTGGCAAGCCTGAAGGACCCTTGGAAGTCACGAACGTGCACAAGGAAGGATGTAAATTGCAATGGAAGAAACCGAAAGATGATGGTGGACTTCCAATCCAATCTTACGTTGTTGAGAAAATGGACAGTCAGACAGGACGATGGGTTCCGTGCGGTCGAGCTGATGGTGAAAAGACTGAGATGGATATCCATGGTCTGGAGCCTGGCCACAAATATCAATTCAGAGTCCGGGCTGCTAACGAGGAAGGCGAGTCTGAAAATTTGGAGACCGATACTTCCATCTTGGCCAAGGACCCTTTCAACGCCCCTGGCGGTAAGATTCGAATAAATTTCGTTTAATAAAAAGATTTATTGTCATTATATTAAAAATCACACATTTAGTTGCGCGTTTATGTCTTATGTTTTTTGTGATGCGAGTACAGGACAAGGTATTTATTATTATAATTTCCACAATTATATTTTTAATTGTTTAATGTGCAGCTCCTGGAATCCCCGAAATCGTGGATTGGGATGAGAAATCTGTGAAACTGAAGTGGGAGAAACCTCTTAAAGATGGTGGCGCTCCTATCACTGGCTACATTATCGAAATGGTGGACAAATTCGGCGGCACGTTCGTCAAAGCCGCAGAAATCAGTGGAAACAAGACTGAAGGAACAGTGACGAAATTAGAAGAAGGAAACCGGTATGAGTTCCGCGTAAGAGCTGTGAACAAGGCTGGACCTGGTGATCCATCTGAAACAACCAAACCTCACACAGCCAAACCTCGTTTCTTGAAACCCCGCATTGATCGAACCAACTTACAAAATGGAATCATTGTTAAAGCCGGTCAACAAGTTCTCCTGGATGTGGATGTTCGAGGTGAACCCCCACCAACTATCACTTGGTACTTTGGTGGTCAAGAAGTCGTTCAAGACGAGTTACTCCGAGTGGATAATATTGACTACAATACTAAGTTCCTGATCATGAGATCCAAGCGAGCACAGAGCGGGAAATACACTGTAAAGGCTGTCAATTCTAGCGGAGAAGACTCTGCAGATGTGGAAATCACTGTCCTTGGCAAACCCAGCAGACCCAAAGGTCCTCTGGACGTTTCCGACGTTACTAAGAACGGCTGTAAATTGAAGTGGAACAAGCCTGAAGACGATGGTGGCACTCCTATTGAGTACTACGACATTGAAAAATTAGATCCTCTAACTGGACAATGGATCCCTTGTGGCAAAGCTGACGGAACTGAATTTAACGTCACCGGATTGCAGGAAGGCAAACCTTACAAGTTCAGAGTTCGTGCTGTTAACAAGGAAGGTCCTTCAGATGAGTTGGAAACTGAGAAACCAATTATTGCTAAGAATCCATTCGATGAACCTGGAAGTAAGTATTATGCACTTAAGATCACGGTTTATTCAGTTATTTTTAAATTTAAGCTCAACGAGTTTTTCGTTGAAAATTAATTTATTGTGTGTTAAAATTCTTAATAGAACCTGGTCGTCCTCAAATCTCAAACTGGGACAAGGACTTCGTGGATTTGGAATGGCAGAAACCGTCCACAGACGGCGGTGCTCCAATCGAGAAGTACGTTATCCAGATGCGAGACAAAGATACCCGAAACTGGGTTGAGGTTGCTACAGTGCCTGGAAATAAGACCAGTGGCAAGGTAACAGCTGTCCAGGAAGGTCATGAGTATGAATTTAGAGTGGTTGCGGTCAATAAAGCCGGACCATCCGAACCCTCCGATCCATCCAAGTCCATTGTTGCCAAACCACGCTACCTTGCTCCTTACATCGATCGCAAGAACCTCGCGAAGAGGAAGATCCGAAGTGGCGAACTTCTTACCATTGAAGCAGATGTTAAGGGAGAACCCGCACCTAAGGTTACGTGGTCTTTGGGAGACAAAGCAATTCAGAACGAACGCTTGAAGATTGAGAACGAAGACAATAAGACCCGTTTTGTTCTCGTCAAAGCTAAGCGGACTGACAGTGGTGTGTACACTGTTAAGGCCGTCAACGAGTCCGGCAAGGATGAAGTTGACTTCGAGTTGATTGTACTCAGCAAGCCTGGCAAACCCAAGGGACCCTTGAAGGTTTCCGATGTTCGCGCGGATGGTGCTCAGTTGGCTTGGGAGAAGCCCGAGGATGATGGTGGCGAGCCCATTGATCACTATGTGGTCGAGCGTATGGATACCACTTCCGGACGATGGGTTCCTGTGGGAACTACAAAAACGCCGAACATGGATGTGACGGGACTAAATGAAGGAAAAGAATATCAATTCCGTGTCAAAGCTGTTAATTCCGAAGGAGAAGGTGAACCTCTGGAAACTGACTTGCCCACTTTGGCAAAGAATCCTTACGAAGAGCCAGACAGTAAGCATGTTTTTCATTTTTTGAATTTAATTTAGTATTAAGTTCAATACGTTATGCATTAGCTTTACGTAAAATTCCACTTTAACTCACATTTCTGTGAATTTTTTTTACAGAGCCTGGAAAGCCAGTTGCGAAAGATTGGGACAAGCATCACGTGGATCTCAAATGGAACGCTCCCGCTTCAGATGGAGGTGCTCCAATTACGTCATACATTATCGAAAAGAAGGATGAATTCTCCTCAAAATGGCAGAAGGCTGCTGAAGCCATTGGGGATAAATGTGAAGCCCGCGTTGGTGATCTGATTGAAGGAATGAAGTATCAATTCAGAGTGAAAGCCGTGAATAAGGCCGGCCCCTCTAAGCCATCAGATGCCTCCGACACGGTGACTGCCAAGTCCCGAAGAACTCCACCGAAAATTGACCGTGCAACTATTAAAGATCTTGTTGTCAAGGTAGGTCAAGCCGCACGCCTTGATGTTAAGGTCATCGGCGAGCCTCCTCCAACCAAGATTTGGTTCTTTGCCGGAAATGAAGTTAAGGCTGCTGGAAATGTCAGCATTGACAAAGAGGACTACCGTGTTAAGTTTACGATTAACAATGCGACCAGAGCCCAAAGTGGAAAGTACACGCTTAAGGCAGAAAATCCTCATGGAAAGGACGAAGCCACCATTGAAATCACAGTGCTTGGAAAGCCTTCAAAACCAAAGGGTCCTTTGGATGTGTCTGATATCCACAAGGAGGGTTGCACGCTCAAATGGAATCCTCCAGAAGATGATGGTGGTACTCCAATTGAGTTCTACGCTGTGGAGAAACTTGACCCAGAGACTGGACGATGGGTCCCTATTGGACGAAGCCGAGATCCCAAAATGGTTGTTAATAATCTCCAGCCTGGAGAAGAGTACAAATTCAGAGTATGTGCCGTGAATGCTGAAGGAGAGTCCGAACCATTGGAAACTTTGCATTCCATAATTGCAAAGAATCCCTTCGATGAACCTGGCACACCCGGAACTCCGGAAGCAACTGACTGGGATAAGGATCATGTTGACTTGAAATGGGAACCTCCAGCTCAAGATGGCGGATCTCCCATCACTGGTTATATTGTCGAGAAGAAAGAACCGGGCGGCAAATGGGTCAAAGCCGCTGATGTTAAAGGTAAAGAGCCCAAAGCTCGTGTCGATGGACTTGAAGAGGGTCAGACTTACGAATTCCGGGTGAAGGCCGTCAATGCCGCTGGACCCAGTCAGCCGTCCAAGGCTTCCAAACCTGTAACTGCGAAGCCTAGAAAATTGGCACCTAAAATTGACCGCAAGAACCTTCGTAAAGTGGAAGTTCGTGAGGGTGAGCCCTTCTTCTTTGACGTCAAAGTCGCTGGAGAGCCTCCTCCAACTGTCTCTTGGACAGTTAATGGAAAGATGATGGTAGAGTCTGCGGAGAAGAGGATTGAAAACGTTCCTTACAATACGAAACTATTCAATGATAATCCTGAAAGGAAAGATTCTGGTACTTACAAAATCACTGCTACTAATAAGCACGGTGAGGACGTTGCGGAAGTAGAAGTTCTTGTCATCGCCAAGCCTTCTAAACCAGAAGGACCATTGGAAGTCTCCGATGTGACCAAGAACGGCTGCAAATTGAAATGGAAGAAGCCCAAGGATGATGGTGGTCTTCCATTGGAGAATTATGTTGTGGAGAAATTCGATCCCGAAAGTGGAATTTGGATCCCAGTTGGAAAGCCTCGGGATACAGAAATGGACGTTACAGGTCTGGTTCCCGGACATCAATATTCCTTCCGTGTTAAGGCTGTGAATAAGGAAGGCGAATCCCAACCCCTTGAGACATTGGGACCAATTGTAGCTAAGGATCCCTTCTCCGTTGCAGACAAGCCCGGAACACCTGAAGCAACAGATTGGTCTGCTAATCATGTGGAATTGAAATGGGAGGCACCAATCTCTGATGGAGGCGCCCCCATTGAAGGCTACGTTATTGAAAAGAAGGACAAATACAGTCCTTTGTGGGAGAAAGCTGCTGAAACTACTGGACCCGACTGCAAAGCTATCGTTCGTGGTCTCCTGGAAAATCAGCAGTATCAATTCCGCGTTGTTGCCCTCAACAAAGCTGGACCATCTGAACCTTCAGACGCTACCAAGCCTATTATTGCCAAGGCTAGATTCCTTGCACCTAAAATTGACCGAAGAAACCTTCGCGATCTTACTCTCACGGCTGGTGTCACACTCAAATTCGACGTCGATATTATTGGTGAACCACCTCCAACCGTTGTCTGGACCGTCGATGGACAACCCCTCCGGGACAGTAAAACTGTTACTATTGACAACGTCGACTATAACTCCAAACTGGCAGTTCGACCTGTTAGTCGGGGTGACTCCGGAACGTACACAATCACTGCAACTAACAGCAGTGGAAAGGATAGCGTCACCGTGACCATCGTTGTCACCGACAAGCCTGGCAAGCCCGAAGGACCATTGAATGTCTCGGATATTCACAAGAATGGCTGCAAGCTGAAGTGGAAGAAGCCCAAGGACGACGGTGGTTGTCCAATTGAGTACTATGAAATTGAGAAATTCGACCCGGAGACTGGTATTTGGACTCCGGCTGGAACTTCCACGGAACCACAAGCCGATGTGACTGGATTGACGCCTGGACAAGAATACAAATTTAGAGTCAAGGCTGTCAACAAGGAAGGAGAGTCGGAACCACTTCTCACAGAAGGAACCATTGTTGCACAAAATCCTTATGATGAACCAGGAAGTAAGTTTCTTTAAACAATTGCAGTGTGGCTGCATAGCATTTTGATACAAATCAACAATATTTATTATATTTAGCAATTATATTAACATACATATTTAACAATAATTATTCATGTATTTTTACAGAGCCTGGAAATCTCAAAGCAACTGACTGGGATAAGGATCATGTAGACCTAAAATGGACGCCGCCAACAGAAGATGGTGGTTCTCCAGTCACTGCGTATATTGTTGAGAAGAAAGACAAATACGGAACTTGGGAGAAAGCTCTGGAAGTTCCAGGAGATCAAACGAGAGCAACAGTTCCGGATCTGGTCGAAGGACAACCCTACGAATTTAGAGTTCGTGCTGTAAACAAAGCCGGTCCTGGAGAGGAATCAGACTCTGTTGGACCAATCATTGCCAAGCCCCGAAATCTGGCACCTAAGATCGATAGAACGAATCTTATTCAAGTTAAGATTAAGGCAGGACAACAATTCAACTTTGATGTCAAGGTCACAGGTGAGCCTCCTCCAGATGTCAAGTGGACTCTGAAGGGCAAAGAAGTTAGACCATCAGACAAAATCAAGGTCCATAAGGAAGATTACCTAACAAAACTTGCCGTGAAGAATGCCTCAAGAGCGGATTCTGGAACTTACACTATTACGGCTTCCAACGTTAACGGAACAGATATTGCTGATGTAGAAGTTATTGTTCTGGATAAACCTGCTCCACCCAATGGTCCTCTCAAGGTCTCCGATGTTACTGCTGAGGGCTGCAAGCTCAACTGGAATCCACCCAGCGACGATGGCGGTTGCCCAATTGAGGGTTACCTTGTGGAGAAGATGGACGAAGCTACTGGAAGATGGGTTCCTGCTGGAGAGACCGATGGTCCTGTGACAAATCTTCAAGTTGATGGATTGACCCCAGGGCATAAGTATAAATTCCGAGTTCGAGCCATTAATAAGCAAGGCAAATCCGAACCTCTTACAACAGCCTTGGCCACCGAAGCCAAGAATCCATTTGATAATCCTGGAGGTATATCCCGCATTTTAATTTATATTAATCTGATAATTGCTGATGAAGATCTTAATAAATGTGTTTAATTAAAAAATGTTAATTTTAGCTCCCAAGAATCCTGAAATCGAAGATTACGACAAGAACTTCGTCGAACTTAAATGGGGCCGTCCGGATGAAGATGGTGGTTCTCCTATCACTGGCTACGTCATTGAAAAGCGGGACAAATTTAACCCGAACTGGGAGAAGTGTGCAGATGTTGAAGGGGATGTTACCAAAGGTCGCGTGGATGATCTCATTGAGGGTAACACCTACGAATTTAGAATTCGCGCTGTAAACAAGGGAGGACCGGGAGATGCCTCCGAACCAACTAAGCAACACACAGCCCGCGCCAAGAACGCCGCTCCCAAGATTGACAAGAACGCGTTGTCAAATATTAAGATCCGTGCTGGCCAGAACTTTGAATTTGATGTTCCCGTCTCTGGCGAACCTCCTCCAACTAAAGAATGGGCTCTCAATGGTGTTGTAGTTTTCCCCGAGGAACGAATTAAGGTTCTCAATGAAGATTATAATACCAAACTACGTGTTGTTAATGCTAAGAGAGGCGATAGTGGTACTTATACCCTTACTGCCAAGAATAGGAACGGATCAGACACAGCTACCGTGACTGTCACTGTTCTAGACGTACCTCTACCACCCGAAGGTCCATTGAAGGCTGACGATGTTACCAAGTCTTCATGCACTCTGAAATGGCGTCCACCCAAGGATGATGGTGGCTCGGATATTCAGTGCTACCAAGTGGAGAAGATGGACTTGGAGAATATGCGGTGGGTACCAGTGGGTGAAGCTACTGGAACGAACATGAGAGTGGATCACTTGATTGAAGGTCACGATTACAAATTCCGCGTTAAGGCCGTCAATCGCCAAGGAGAATCATTGCCTTTGACTGGTATTGAATCCGTCACGGCCAAGGATCCCTACACTAAACCTGATAAACCAGGAGTTCCTGAAGTTGTTGACTGGGACAGTGACCATGTTGATTTGGAATGGGCTCCACCCAAGAAGGATGGAGGCACTCCAATTGAGAAGTACATCATCGAGAAACGACCTAAATTCGGCCAATGGGAGAAGGCTGCTGAAGTCACAGGAAAGCTTCCCAAAGCCACAGTTCCTAACTTGACAGAAGGAGAAGAATATGAGTTCCGCATCATTGCAGTTAACAAGGCGGGATCCAGCGAACCTTCGGATGCTTCTAAATCCATTGTAGCTAAGCCAAGATTCATGGGTCCAAGACTGGACAGAAACTTCTTGGAAGATTTGGTTGTTCGAGCAGGACAGAAGATCAGTTACTCCGTCCCTATTTCCGGATCTCCTCTGCCTAAAGCTACCTGGAGCATTGATGGAGTCCCAGCGAATAAACTGGACCGAGTGGATGTCCTCACCACTTCCACCGACGCAACTTTAGATATCTTGTCTGCCACTAGAGGCGATACTGGTCGCTACACCTTAACTCTGGAGAATGAGTTGGGAAGTGTTTCTGCCTCTGCTAATGTGACGGTTATTGACAAACCGAATGTTCCTGAAGGACCACTCCACGTCAGTGACGTTCACAAGGAAGGCTGTAGACTCACTTGGCATCCTCCCAAGGATGATGGTGGCTCTCCTATTTCTCATTATGTCATTGAAAAGATGGACGTTTCAAGGGGAACATGGTCTGAAGCAGGAATTTCCTCTTCTACTAATGCGGATGTAATTGGAATATAAATAAGCACTAATAATCTATTATAATGCATTTTAACATGTAATATAATTTATTTTTATTTATTTATGGTTTCTTAGGTGTCCAAACTCATTCCGAAGAAAGAATATTTGTTCCGAGTTCGAGCCGTAAATGCTATCGGAGAGTCTGATGCTTTGGAGACTAGCAAAGGTGTCATTGCTAAGAATCCATTCGATGAACCCGGCGGTATGTAAATTTAATATTTTGTTATGTATTGAGATAACTATTATTATTAATATTATTGAGATGTAAAAATTATGACCACATTGTTTCGAAGTATCAACGTAATAATTCTGCTTTACAGCTCCTGGTCGTCCTAATATCACTGACTGGGATCGCAATCGTGTGGATTTGGAATGGAAACCACCGAAGAGCGATGGCGGATCCCCAATCACTGGCTATATTATTCAAAAGAAAGAGAAGGGCAGCCCGTACTGGATGAATTCGGCTCAAGTTCCGGCCGGCCAGACTCACGTACTGCAGTTAAACTTTCTGATAAAAATATGTTCTGTTGAATTTTAGTGTGGTTTATAAACTGATATCTTTGTAATACAGGGAACGGTTGACGATTTGGTTGAAGGACAAGAGTACGAGTTCCGAGTGATTGCGGTAAATACTGCTGGACAGGGAGAACCATCCGAACCCTCTGATTTGCATAAAGCCCGACCTAGACGTCGTAAGTATCTATTATAATCACTATTCATATAGTGTCGTTTAGATTGGATCGGGAATGTCATTGAACAGTTTAGTTACGTTTAAGTAACTTTGAACTTTTCCAAAGACCATATTCTCATTTGCTCATAGCTGGAATGTCACTGTTTGATTTACAGTTGCTCCAAAGATTACTAGCCCAATGCAAGACATTAAGATCCGAGCAGGACAAATATTCCATGTGGACATTGACTACGTGGGTGAACCAACTCCCGAAGTTAGTTGGACGGTGAATCGCAAACCGTTGAAGACGGATGAGAGGACGACAGTGTCGGATGATGTGGAGAACCATACCATCGTTCACACCGTCAATGCCCGCCGCTCCGATTCCGGAGAGTACACTCTTCGGCTGAAGAATGAGCATGGTGCTGATGAAGCTTCATTCAAATTGATTGTATTGGACAGACCAGGACCACCTGAAGGCCCATTGACGTATGAAGAAGTAACTTCTCAAAGTGTTACCCTCTCCTGGAAAAAACCCAAGGATGATGGCGGTTCTGAAATCACTCAGTTCGTCATTGAAAAGCGTGATCTCACTCATGGTGGAGGATGGGTCCCTGCTGTCAATTTTGTGGATCCTAGAAATACCCACTGCACTGTTCCTAGGTTGACGGAAGGAACTAAATACGAGTTTAGGGTAATGGCAGAAAATCTTCAAGGAAGATCAGATCCATTGGCCACTGACAAACCAGTTGTGGCCAAAAATCAATACGGTAATTTATTTTGACGTTCCGTACTACATACGAGTTTAGAATAAGCAAATAAAACTCAAACAGAACGACATTTCTAATATTTGTTTTCTATTGGATTAGATGTACCCGGCCGTCCCGGAAGACCCGAAGCTGTGGACACTGACAAGGATCATATTAGAATCAAATGGTCACCCCCGATTACCAACGGAGGCTCACCAATCATTGGCTACGAAGTCGAACGTCGTGACATCAAGAATCCACGCTGGGTCAAGATCACCAAGGACCCTGTAAGAGCCTCAGAATACAACGATGAGAAGGTCATGGAGGGACATCAATATGAGTACCGCATTACTGCCGTAAACGCCGCGGGATCTGGCAAGCCCTCCGAATCATCCCTAATCATTACAGCCAAACCAATGAAAGAACCGCCAAAACTTCACTTGGACGGACTCATTGGAAAGAGAATCAAAGTACGTGCTGGAGAACCCATCAATGTGGAAATTCCACTTTCAGGCGCACCCATACCCGTGGTTACATGGACCAAGGATGACAAACCCTTACCTACGTCTAATCGCATATCGGTAATCATATTTTGATTTTTTTGTACTATGATTATTTGTATTATGATCGATATTATTTTATATTATGTAAAAATTAAAATACGTAATGAGGTATTTGTTCGTGTTTGAACGTTTTTTTGTAATTAATATTTGAATTAATTATTTTTTGCCTTGTTTACAGAGCGACACTGGAAGCAGTTACACTAAATTCCATGTTTCCGCTTCTGTTCGCGGTGACACCGGTAAATACACCGTTACCGCTAGTAACGATTATGGATCCGACAAGGCTGATATTGAGGTTATCGTTGTGGACAAGCCTGGAGCACCCAAAGGACCGTTAACTCCTTCAAAGATAACTGGAGATGCCATTACATTAACATGGAATCCACCAGAGGATGATGGTGGTGCTGAAATTAATGGTAAACTTCACTAAATTTAAAACCACGATTTTAAAAAAACAATAACATAAAAGAAATTATGTAAAAAAATTTCCCTTCGGATTATTACCGAGTATATGTGATAATGGCTTTATTCCTTGACGTAGGCTATGTCGTTGAAAAATGTGAGTATGGAAAAGACGACTGGAAGGAAGTTCCTGGATATATCCCCAGACCAGAATTTACCGTCAAAGGCTTGGAAGAAGGAAAGAAATACGTTTTCCGCGTTCGTGCCGAAAACCTTTACGGATTATCTGAGCCTCTTGAGAGCAAACCCACCGTGGCCAAGAGTCCATTTGATCCTCCAGATGCACCAAATGCTCCGGAGATCCTTTCCTACAGCCCGAACTCTGCCTCACTTCAATGGGAGCCCCCAGTGGTTTCTGGTGGCAAACCCGTTACTGGCTACATTATTGAGAAGCGCGATCGTAGCGGTGAATGGGTGAAGGTTAATAATTACCCCACACCTAATCTCAGTATGACCGTCCAAGGACTCCACGAAGGAATGAAATATGACTTCCGAGTTATTGCAGTGAATGAGGCTGGTCCTGGTAAACCCTCCAAGCCTTCAATTCAAATTATTGCCGGAGTTCAGAAGTTTGTTCCGGATCAACCAGATCCACCAAGACCAGAACGTGTTACCAAAGATTCTATTACCATTTCCTGGAAATCCCCATCCAACGACGGTGGATCTCGCATCCGTGGATACATCATTCAGAAGAAAGCCAAGGGTGACAAGGATTGGTCAGAAGTTAATGACTATCCTCATCCAAGCACTACCATGACTGTACCAAACTTGAAGGAAGGTGAGGAATACCAATTCCGAGTTCTGGCCGTGAATGAAGTGGGAAGAAGTGCTCCAAGCAGACCTTCCAACGGTATTTTGGTTGAAGAACAACCCAACAAACCGAAATTGGATCTTGGAGGTGTCCGAGATGTCACTGTCCGAGCTGGTGAAGACTTTTCCATTAGCATTCCGTTCGTGGGATTCCCAAAACCCACTGCCACTTGGTATGCGAACGACATCATTCTGGATGATTCAGACTCCCGAGTATTCCAACAAACGGGAGACGATTATGCTAGTATTGTCGTCAAGAATTCCAAACGCTCCGATACTGGAAACTACAAGTTGCAAGTGAAGAATCCTTCTGGCTTCGACACCGCTTCTTTGAACGTCCGAGTTCTGGATAGACCACGTCCGCCAGAAAATCTCCGTGCTGAAGAGTTTGCCGGTGAAGCACTCACTCTTGTCTGGAATGCACCCAAGGACAATGGAGGAGCTGATATTACTAATTACACCGTTGAGAAGAAACGACCAAATGAAAACACTTGGTCAAAGGTCAGCTCATACGTTACGTCGACCTACTGCCGAATCCGAAATTTGGAAATCGGGCGTGATTATGATTTCCGAGTTGTTGCCGAGAACCAGTATGGAACTTCTGATCCAGCTCAAACCACCGAACCTGTCAAAGCTCGCCATCCATTTGATCCACCTGGTCCACCTGGAACTCCTAGAGCTATCGAATCCACTGAAGATTCCATTACTCTTAACTGGTCCAAACCTCGTAATGATGGAGGATCTCCAATTCGTGGTTACGTCATCGAAAAGAGGATGAAGGGCGAGGACGTCTGGACAAAGGCCTCTCACCAAGTCATCCCGGACTTGTCGTACCGTGTTATTAATCTGCAGGATGGAAAGGAATATGAATTCCGTGTCGCAGGTATCAACGCTGCTGGTCAAGGTCAATGGAGTCCACCATCCGACTTGATCCGTTGCCAACCACCAGCATGTGCTCCAAAGATCACCAGCGATTTGAGCATCCGCGACATGACCGTCATTGCCGGTGAAGAGTTTACCATTACTGTGCCTTTCGTCGGCAGTCCATTGCCTAAAGTCACTTGGACCGTTAATGCTGAGGAAGTGTTCTCGGATGACAGAATCAAGTTCCAAACTCAAGCTGGGTCCACTAGCTTCACTAACAAATGTGCCCGCAGAACTGACACGGGTAAATACACCATTCAGCTGGTCAATTCTGAAGGATCCGACACGGCTTCGTGCAGAGTCCTGGTGGTTGATAAACCTGGACCACCTCAAGGACCCTTGGAGATCGGAGATATCACTCCGGAAACTTGCTCACTCAAGTGGCTCCCTCCTCTGGACGATGGTGGCTCTCCTATCACCAATTATGTCGTAGAGAAAATGGACTCCGCAACTGGCATTTGGGTTAAAGTCAGCAGCTTTGTGAGGAGTTGCAACTATGATGTAATTGGATTGGAACCAAACCGAAAGTACCATTTCCGAGTCCGAGCTGAAAATCAATATGGAGTCAGTGCTCCTTTGGATTCAGACTACCCCATCACTGCCAAATTCCCCTTCACTGTACCAGACGCCCCAGGTCAACCTCGGGTCATCGACTGGGACGCAGACTCTGCCACACTTACGTGGGACAAACCATACAACGATGGCGGAGCGAAAATCCAAGGTTACAAGATCGAATTCCGCGACGTGGCTGAAGATCACGATTGGCGATCCGCTAATGACTATCTTATCCGCGAAACTACCAATACCGTCCATAATCTCCTTACTGGACATGAATATGAATTCCGCATCCGTGCTAAGAACTCTGCTGGATTCAGCAAGCCTTCACCTCCTTCAAGCCACTTCAAGCTCAAGGGCAAGTTCGGAGTACCTTCTCCTCCTGGCCAACCTCAAGTTGTCAAGGTCGGAAGGGGCTATGCGGACTTGAAATGGGAACCACCAAGATCAGATGGTGGATCTCGAATCACTGGTTACCTTGTTGAGCGACGAGAGGTCGGCTCAGGCTACTGGATAAGATGCCACGAGTACAACGTCTCTGAAACCAATTTGACTGTCAGTGGGTTGACCGACGGTCACGACTACGAGTTCCGAGTCTATGCCATCAATGCTGCCGGCAAGAGCGAACCCGCCACTTGCGCTACACCTGTTAGAATCCAAGAGGTTGCTGGTGGCGAAAGTCCCGAATTCATCAAGAGTTTGCAAAATACTTCTATCCCAAGAGGAAAGCAACTCATTTTGGAATGCGAGGCTACCGGAAAGCCTACACCTACTTCCCGCTGGTTGAAGAACGGGCGGGAGATCCAAATGTCAGTCCGAATCCGTCAAGAAGTTGATGGAGGCAAGTACCGACTTATCATTACTGACATGCAAGATGGTGATGATGGCGATTACACTTGCCAAGCCTCCAACCCCATTGGACATACTTATACCTCTGCCCGAGTTCGTATTGGTAATCCTCCAAGAATTGACAGATGTCCGAATGAGCTTATGTTGCCCGAAGGAGAGAACACCAAGATTAAGATTTTCTATTCGGGAGATCAACCCATGGACATCAAGATTCTCAAGGATGGCCAAGAGCTCACGGAGAATATCAGAATCAAGATCACCATCTTTGATGAATACATTGTCATCTTCATCAAAGAAGTGTCCAAGTCTGACGCTGGAAGCTACACCATTAAGGCTACCAATGATAGCGGAAGCGTCTCTGCATCCTTCAATGTCAACATTACCGGACTTCCTGGTCCACCACTACCAACTCTGGATATTTCCGATATCCTTGCTCACACTTGCACTCTGTCCTGGAAACCACCAGCGTACGACGGTGGCCTCAGAGTTACTCACTACGTTGTGGAACGACGGGACATTTCCAGTGCCCACTGGGTTACGGTCAACTCTCAGGTCAAGGACACGGGTTGCCTGGTTCAAGGTCTGACGGAAGGTCAGGAATATCTCTTCCGTGTATCAGCTGTGAATGATAATGGTATGGGACCACCACTAGAAGGACTGAAACCTATCAAAGCCAAGGCACCATACGATCCTCCAGGTCCTCCTGGAGCACCGAAAATCACCGAGGTCGGTGGAGATTTCGTTCATCTGGAATGGGACAAGCCCGAGACAGATGGAGGATCCAGAATCCAAGGCTACTGGGTGGACAAGAGAGAGGTTGGCAACGTGGCTTGGCAACGTGTTAATGTTTCTCTCTGCCTACCTAACCAGCTGAACGTGAGCAATTTGATCGAAGGCCGAAGTTACGAGTTCAGGATTTTGGCGCAGAACTTGGCTGGTTTATCACCACCCTCACCGTCCTCTGCCTGTGTTAAGATCACTGATCCACATGCAGCCACGCCTCCAGAAATTATCAGTCCATTGCGAAATGCTATGGCTACGGAAGGAAAGAATGCCACGTTCCAATGTAAGATCATTGGACAGCCCAAACCCAACATTACTTGGTACAAGGGTGCCCGGGATATCTCACATGGCGGCAAGTACCACATTAGTCAGGACGGCGATACCTGCATCTTGACTGTGTACGACGTGTTCGGAGAGGACGCGGATGAGTACGTTTGCCGTGCCGTGAACAAAGCAGGCGCCAAATCCACCCGAGCTGAACTTGTGATAATGACCCCACCAAAATTACTCGTCCCACCACGCTTCCGAGACACTGCTTACTTCGAGAAGGGTGAGAATGTCGTCATTAAGATTCCATTCACTGGAGTACCTAGACCAAGGATCACCTGGATGCGAGAAGGCGAGAAGATTGAATCCGGTGGTCATTACCACGTGGAAGTCAAGGAAAGACATGCTGTCCTCACCATCCGGGACGCTAGTCGTATTGACAACGGACCTTACAGCATCACGGCAGAGAATGATCTCGGTCTGGACTCTGCTATTATTAAGATCCAAATCAGCGACCGACCGGAACCACCCAAGTTCCCCGTTGTGGATAACGTGGGTACAGATACTCTGCTGGTGTCATGGAAGCCACCTTCCTGGGATGGTGGTGCCTCCATTACTAACTACTTGGTTGAGAAGCGGGAGCATCCTATGACTTCTTGGATCCGCGTTGGATCCACCAGGCTTACGAGCATCCAAGCCACCGGACTCAGTCCAGGACATCAATACGAGTTCAGAGTGTATGCAGAGAATGTGTACGGTAGAAGCGATGCTTCTGATGTGACGCCCATTGTCCAGACGAAGGATCTGGGAAGGAAACAACCCAAGAAGAAGCAGTATGAAGGTAGATGATAGATGTCACGACTGCTTGTATATGCAAATTTCATATGCTACTAATTTAAATTTTTGCATGAATATAATTTAAATAAAATTTTTAATTATTATTTTTATAGTGGACGAAACTGGCAAGAAGATTCGCAGTAAATGCGATGAGAAGCCTAAAGACTATGACCAATTTGGTAAGCTAACTAATTTAATAATGTACTAGTTGTGACATATGCATTTAAGCATTATGTACCTATAACATTATATACTATTATGTGAAATAATTATTGTTATTATAATGAGTAAATAATTTTTATTCTTCGACAGTGTTCTCAATATATTCCAAGTATGTTCCCCAACCAGTGGAAATCAAAACATCAAGTGTGTATGACTATTATGAAATTTTGGAAGAAATTGGAACTGGTGCCTTCGGCGTTGTGCACAGATGCCGAGAGAAGAAGACGTAAGCTTTTTCCATGGATTTTTTCAGTTTTTATAATTTAATATAGTTTTTTTTAAAGCCGGATATTTTCTAACATGTATGTATATTTTGGCATTCTAGGGGTCTGATCTTCGCTGCTAAGTTTATTCCAGTCTCACATTCATTAGAAAAAGAATTGATTCGAAGGGAAATCGACATCATGAATCAATTACATCATCCCAAACTCATCAATCTACACGATGCTTTTGAGGATGATGATGAAATGGTGCTTATTTACGAATTGTAAGTATTTATTGTTTAATTTTACCATTAAAATTGCTGACCTCTCTGAATCCTCTATATGGCTTGTAAAGCACGGACGTTAACTATATTGTTGTTTTTTGTACAGCCTGTCAGGCGGTGAATTGTTTGAGAGAATCACAGCGGAAGGTTACCAAATGTCAGAGGCTGAAGTTATTAACTACATGAGACAGATTTGCGAGGGTGTGAAGCACATGCACGAGCGAAATATTATCCATTTAGGTATGTATAGTCTGCATTGCAGACTTCGTTTATAAATAAATAGTGCCTATAATTGATTTAAAATAGTCATAATTAATATCGCATAATATTTTTTTAAAGATTTAGATTCTCTTATGATAATTTTTTCTTTATTTTAGATATCAAACCGGAGAACATTATGTGTCAAACGAAAGCTAGTACGAACGTGAAGCTCATCGACTTTGGCTTGGCCACTCGACTCGATCCTAACGAAGTTGTCAAGATATCGACAGGTACTGCGGAATTCGCAGCACCTGAAATTGTTGAACGTGAACCTGTTGGATTTTACACAGATATGTGGGCTGTTGGTGTTCTTGCCTACGTCCTGTAAGTTTCTTTATATTTTGGGTATTTAATAAAAAATAATAATAGGGGTGTTTGTCATATTTAATTTTGTAATAATTATCCAATTCATGGATTATCTATTTGTTAATGTGTGATTCACAGATTAAGCGGCCTGTCACCATTCGCTGGAGAGAACGATATCGAGACTCTCAAGAATGTCAAGGCCTGTGATTGGGACTTTGATGAAGAAGCCTTCGGTAGTGTGTCCGAGGAGGGCAGAGACTTCATCCGACACCTTTTGGTCAAGAATAAAGAGTAACGGATTGAACTGCATTTACTCATAATACGAATTAATACAAATATTTTTTTGATTAATTAAAATAATGACTTTAATTATTACCAGTACTAATAATAATTCAGTTTTATAGCCATATCATTATTCATAGTTGTACTTGATTATTTCAAATGATTTTGCAAACAATTTCTATGGAATATTAATAATGTTGGGTATTTCCAGAAAACGTATGACAGCCCATGAATGTTTAGCTCATTCGTGGTTGACTGGGGACCACAGCGATCGCACTACCAAGATCGACAGTGGAAGATTCCTTGCACTGCGTGATCGCATCCGAGCTAAATATCCTTACTGGGACGACTGTCTGCTTCCTCTGGGCCATTTGGCTGAGTATTCCTCTCTTAGGAAGCTACATGTGGAGAAATACAGAATCCACGACACTTCCTTTGGTAAGATTGACGAACTATCCTCCGAGATAAAAAAAATAAATTAAAAAAATAATTACATTATAACAAAGTTAAACATTTTTGAACATGTTCCTTTGATTTTGAATTCATTAGACCGCCGACAGGCAGCGCCCAGATTTGTGATTAAACCAAGGAGCACGTTCGCATACGAAGGTCAAAGTGCCAAGTTCACCTGTAGAGTAATTGCCGGCGCCGCACCAACAGTTACATGGTACCACAACAACACAGAACTGAAACAGAGCGTGAAGTTCATGAAACGATACCAAGTAATTGCGGATTTCTTTACCATGCAGTTGCTATTTTTAAGTTAATTACTTAAGTAGTTCTATATATATAAGTGTACCATTTTTATCAGAATTTAAATTTTGTTCTGTTAAAGTAGTAACTCTGATCAATTGTATTTATATTAATATTTACTTTTAGGGCGAAGACTACACATTCGTCATCAACCGCTCTAAGCTCGAAAACCGCGGTGAATATATCATCCGTGCTGAGAATCATTACGGTTATCGGGAAGAAATTGTTTTCTTGAACGTCCAGCGTAAGTTGTGGAAAAGTGTATTTACTTTAACAAATACTTTACTACCAGCGGGGATTCTCGAGACAATTAATTTAATTTGGAAATAATTTGATTTTAATACCATTTTTATATCCTTACCTTGTACATAATTTATATATATGGTTCCCTTCGTTGTAATTAAACTGGTTTTGTATATTGTAAATTGTAACCGCTGTGGGAACATGGATGTTTTGGTAAAAATTGGGTTAACTATAATTATAAGTTTGTGCAGTAATAATAATTATGTATAATGTTGTATGCACCACGGATTTTTAATGATTTTGATGTATTCTACAATATTATTCTCAGCCATGCCGAAAGAAGTGCCTGCCTACAAACCGGAGGCAGCACCTGTCAGGAGGAGAAAACCATTGGAATGGAAATTATGGCAAGAGGATCGTGACTCTGCTCCATTCTTTACGTTCCACTTACGACCTCGAGTCGTTCAATACCATCATCCTTCTTGCAAGCTTCTTTGTTGCTTAAGCGGCAAACCTACACCAACGGTAGAGTTTTTTTAAATTAATTTTTTTAAATGGTTTTTAAATGCCCAGATATTTGGTTACTAGATAATGTAGTTATTATGGTGCAAATGGTTGGTGATGAAGTTTAATTTTTTATTTTTATTCTTATTCCGCTCTGGTAAAGTTTATTTAAAGCATTGATTTTTTGTGAATAAACATTTTTTTTAATATTCAATGACTGCATTCGATGGAATCCATTTTGATTTTTCTTTACAGGTGAAATGGTACAAGGGTAGCAAGGAGTTGAGTAAGCACGACTACAACATGTCTCACTCCGATGGTGTAGTAACCCTTGAAATTCTGGACTGCAAACCTGAAGATTCAGGAAAGTATCGTTGTGTGGCCACCTCTCCTATGGGACAAGATGAAACTGTTTGTGTAGTGATTGTAGAAGGTGACAAATGGCATTCATATTTCTAATAATATAAATATTAAATTAATTATTACTATAAATATATATAAGTATATTTAAATATATCACTTGAAAAAACAAATGCTCTAATTAATTATATAAAAGTATATACTATATAATTACATATATATGCTATATACAAATCATTCATAATTTAAAACAAACGTGTCAGCTCAGTTACATTTTAATCGTATATAGTATAGAGTATATACATTATATCAACATACATGACGCAAATTTAAATTATACAATAAATATTAATAATTCTGTCGATATAATAATAGTTGTGTTTAAAACATAGTGCTAAAAGATACAATCTATAATACAACCTATAGAAACATTTATGAGAAAATATGACGACCAAAATCAAAAATCTCTCTTTCTCTCTCTCTCTCTATGAAATCTCTTTACCACTCTCCTATAAATAGTTCTTGCTATATTAATATATAAATATTCTTCTCTATATATATATAATTATTATATCTATATAAATACTCTACAAACTTCATCTGTAAATATATGTATATATTTATATATATTTACGTATGTATTAAATTGCTTCTCTCTCTCTCTATCTCAATCTATTTTATGTCTTTACCCCTTTTAAAAATTAGAATTTTGCCAAATCTTTATTTATTCTTCTATAATAATTACTTACCTATATATATATATATAAATATTTAATTTTAATTATTGTAGATTAAAATCCAAACTCCAATGTGTATCTATCCTTAATTAAAAATTCAGCCACGAGACTTATATTATTACTATATTAGAGACAACAATTTTAGCCAAATGGATGTAACTTTTCTGGATATTTATCTATAAATCCATGATTTATTCTTTGATCAATTATTCATTTTATTTTATTCAGTTATAATCAATATTTGGAATTAATTGAAAATATTCGGAATTATTTGAAATTAACTGAAATCATTTGGAATTAATTAATTTTTCGAATAATTACTAAACAGGATTTAATTTATTACTAATTAATTTTAATATTAATGATTTCGCAATATAAAATATTATTGCTGAGAAAACTTCAGAGAGAGCGTACATCCTTTTGGCCGGATCTGTATACAATAAAATATACATATATCTATATATACATATATAGATACGATATTCATGCACACAACAAATAAATGATGATTACTATACTATACTATATACTTCAAAATATTTATCAACAAGTAAAAAAAATTATATGTAATATTGAAAAAAAAACGCTCTCATCGTCAGCATCGTGTTTATTGGAGAAAACTTCTATTTGATCCAATATAATTGATGTCACTACACCCTACTACCGCTCTATACTTGTTTTGACAAATTAATATTTATTATCTCTTATTTATTTTATTAGCTCTTATTATTACTATTAAGTTAAGTACTTTCTAGTATTTACCGTAATAATAATAATTTATAATTATTATCGCTTCCGATCATTTTTCTCATCCTGCTCTGCTCCGCTCTCTGCCGTGTAGATTTTTAAAAAAATATTTTTTGCTGAATTTTATTATTCCGATTTTTTTAAAACTATTATCCCCTCCCCTTTTTTATGAAAATCGTTTGTATTTTGGTTTTTTTATTGTTATTTATAATAATATACATGCTTCTTTCCTCCCAAACCTGTATGGGTTTGTGTGTTGAACAGAATGATTCTTTTATATTTTTTGAACGTTGTGGCGTTTCTGTGAGCAGTGATTCCATGGTTTTTTGATTTATTTATTTATATTTAATTATTTCTTGATTGATTTTGTATAAGTCCAGGAAGGTTTTGTTCGTATCTATGCGTTATTTCCTTTTTTCGGAGTCTTCTTATTCTTCCTTTGTGAAGATTCATGTGTGAGCATTATTTTTGTTTATTGCAATAACATTATACATTAACATAGCAGTTCAGCTTTAAATTAAATTTCTTTTTTTTTTATTTTTTTTTAAATTGAAAAATATTTATAATATATTTTGAATTGAAAAATATTTTTAATATTTTTTGAATTGAAAAATATTTTTAATATTTTTGGTATTTAAAAAAAAATTAATTAAAACTTTTTTTTAGTTTTTTAAACAATTTTTGTAATTGAAAAATATTTTTTCAGTTGTTTTTTAATTTTTAATAATATTTTTGAATTAAAAACTATTTTGTTTAATTTTGAAGATACTTTTTAATTCTTGAAATTATTTTGTTTAATTTGAAAAATATTTAAAAAAGGAAATAACCAATACGAGCATAGCCTTTAGTTATGAAAGAAACCCCTTTACTCCTCCTATTTGTATTACAATTATGGCGGGATGCATGAAAAAATGACTTGCGAAGTATTAATTAATTTTATTCATTGTACAAAATTGCATATCACCACAACTTTTACCATTCAATCCATACCCATCCAATTTAAAAAAGATTCTTCGATCAATCAAGAATCTTTGATCGCCATTTTCCGCATTGCTTTCATTTATTTATAAAAATCTTCTCTCTCTCTCCATAGAATGTACATAAGTTCCTGTGTATAATAATTTATTATTGCTCCTCTCTCGCTCTCTTTTTGTTTTGAAAATAATGATAAAATTTAATCGACGTTACTTTTTGTTGTTGGTGGTTTTTTGAATTTTTTGCGCTATTTTTTTTATCCGTTTGAAGTCCTCATCTGTTTATAGTGGGAACCCTATTTATTATAAGTATTGATAATTGATTAAATAGTGAAAATCTTCTATTTTTTTTTTTGTTTTTCTTAAGTCTTAAATTTTTAGAGAATGTTTTTTTCTTTCTTTTTTTTCGTGAATGACGCCATTTATCTATTATTATTGCCTTGCTGTGCTATATAGAGAGAAATGTGCACATATTTGATATGATGGATCCTTTGATTTTGATTTTTTTAAATACTTTTTGAGTATGAATGATTTGTGGTTTCAAACGAGCGCTTTTAGATTGAATCTGCCAATATACACCAATCTTTTGTAATGATACACATATGAAATACATATTTATATCTATTATTCTATATATATAGTTTTTAAAATCTATTTTACTAAAACACGAAACAAATTTTTGTTTAGATTTTAGTCCTTTTAAATCAAATTTTGGTACATCATATTTTGTGTAGTTTTTTTTACCAATAGATTATTTTTACATATTAGATTTTTCAAAATAATTATTTTATAAAAAAGTTTTATTAGAAGGTTTAGTATGAGCACGCGAGAGAATGCAGGAAGCTATAACTTTACTACATATGCACACATTATAGTACGTAACCCGCAAAATGAATTAATTTGTAAGATTGCACCTCTTCTGACCCTGCGAGATCATCTTCATCAAGGATGATCTTCAACCATATCCATACAAATGGCGTGAATCTGACACACAAATACAACAACAGAAATTTATTTGATTGACATTTGTGGATATTTCTAATATCTAAATATTCTTAAGTATAAGATAAGATTTGACACATTTTTGAGACGCATCAGGACATCATCACACACCAAAAAAAAGAACAACAACAAAGATTTTTTGAAACAAATTTTTAAAAAAGACTACAGGAACACCAAACAAACAAACAAAAACAAATGCGAATTATTATGTACACAAAATAATAATTCCGACTCGACACTTTAAGGATGACAAAATCAAAAAGATTTGAGGATCACAAATTGAGGATCATCAAGGGTTTATTGGCTGCTCTAAACGATTGGCTCCTATAAGTATAGAAATTGGAATGACTTGTGGAAAAATTGGCGGAAGAATTTTGTGATGTTTGCTGAACTGAGAAGCCTTATTGTTGCTATGGAGATTTCCCCCTGTGGTCTTTTCTCGTCCTTCTCTCTCTCTCGCACTGGATGATAAAAATTTCTTTTGTTGTTGTTGTTGATCTTCTTCTTCTTGTTTTTCTTCAAATCTTCTCCTCTGCTGATCTGACCGTGTCTTCTGGAATGACCGATGATGACCTTCTTCTTCGTGTGGAATGAATATTTTTGCTGATCCGATCGGATTTCTTAAGAGCTGAATGATGATGATGATGATGACAATTTCTTGTGGTGTAAAAATATTATTGTATGGGGATTGTGTAAGGAAATTGTATGAAAATTGTGGATCCATTGACTTTTACTCATAATAATTGTGATGAGTGACTTGATTTTCGAACTTGTTTGACCGTTCCCGCTGCTGCTGCTGTTGCTGCTATTCCGCTACTGCTACCGCTGCTGACCCCCCAAAAAATTGCTATAAAAAGCTGTTTAAAATGCCCCTGTGCTGCTTCTCTTCTCTATATTCGGTGTTGTACATTTTTTTTGAAATTTATTTCTAATTTTAAGGACCAAATTCTACTTTAGACGGGAGGTGCAAGATGGGTCATCCACCAATGCAAGATGGGTTAACTATACTGTAGCAATCCTCGCAAAAATCATTTATATTAATTTTTTTTACTTAATTTTTTTTATTTTATATTTTATTTTTTTATTTTAATTTTTTTTATTTTTTATATAATTTTTTTATTTTAATTTTTTTTATTTTTTATATAATTTTTTTATTTTAATTTTTTTATTTTTTATATGATTTTTTTATTTTTTTTAATTTTTTTTTAAATTTAATTTTTTTATATTATTTAAATATTGTATTTAATTATTCTCATCTTTCATTGAAGAAGCAAATGAAGATAAGCCACCTTGCACCTCAATAGCCGATATATTATTTTATTATAGCTTTCGTTAATTTCCCTTTCCGTTTATATGTAAATAATGTCTATATACAAAAACTATTATTATTTGAATTATTTATTTATTTTGACCAGCTTTTCAAGTCTCATTCCATGATTCCGTGCCTTATAGTTATATATTTTGACATAATTATACCTGCAACATTATCAATTTATTAGGACGTTCCACCGCGGTGGTATGACAAAGAGCGTATTACAAATATTTTTTTAAATGGTTACAAAAGAATCTTCAAAATTAATACTGAATTAATGTGATTTATAAATTACATTTTTATGAATTTATTGAACAACAACTTTTTTGTCAAAATGAATAACACGGATAGGGACTCAACAATTACATGTGTACATATATTATTACGTATTTACAATTTACAAACTGAAACCTTCGGTAAAACAATGTGAAAAGTAACCAAAATATTTTTTTTGGCGAAATGCTGTTTAATAATTTATTTATAAATTTTATAATTCCGAGACCAAAAATGAGAAGAGTCGACGATGAATTTTTGTGGTAACAATAAGCGTTGAGTATTTTTGGTGGTTAAATTTTCGAGGGAGATTTAAAAAAAAACAATAATTTTTGTGTATAAAAAAAATTAAAATAATGTTTCTTCAAATTGGGAAATAGTAATAATTATTCGTGTGACTCAAAAAGAAGACGTGTGTAATATGTTTAGTAATTTAAAAAACTCTGTGTATATTCTAAATGTTTAGTATAGGGCAATTTGAAAAATTCTGTATGATTTTTCGTAGGGACGTCTCAATCGGCTGAACAGTCGCAACTCGCACATAATTTGCTTTACTCTGGAGGTAACTCGACCTGAGCCGTGTAGTGAAAATGCACCCATTTTCCAAAAAAAAAATCTTTTCAAATTTCAACTGTTTTTTCAACTTTGACTTCAAACTATACTTCAAACTTTTTATTATTTTTGTTTATCATAATTTTTTCTCTTTGACGTTTGTTTCTCTTTTTTGTATTTACTAACAATTTATTTTACTTTTACTTTTACTAACCACCTATGTTGAATATCTATGATTCTGTAGCTTCTTGTTGTTGTTGCTCTTGATCTGTACATAATTTCAAATTTCTCTCTTATTAATTCATTGTCTATACTTGTCAATGTCATTATTTATTTGCAACTATTTATTACACAGATTTCAAATTTCACGCACCTCTTTTTCAGTTTTCTTTTCTGCTCTTCTCACACTGTTTTCTTGTTTAGCACGCTCTCTGATCTAATAGTAATGATAATATTATTAGTGAGGACAACTGCGAGATATTTCTAGGTTGAACGACTAATTTGACAAAAAATCAGGAACAAATGTCAGGTCTATTTAATAATATATGAATATATCAGGAATTTAATCCGCTCAACCGTCACGCTCTCAGGTTTAATTTATATATGTACTAATAATAATAATTATTATTATTAGTATTAAATTTAAAAATGATAATCCTAATTATTTTTATTAAGAAGGTCCAATCTATTTAATTTTCACGGAATTTAGGTTCCTCTGCTATACTTTTAATTGCAAAAAGTGCCTCTCTATATTATTATTTTCATTTTTTTTATTTTTATTCTTTTTTGTTTTTTTTTATTATTATTATTTTCAATTGTTTTTATTATTATTCTTTTTTATGTTTGTTATTTTTTTTTTATTATTATTCTTTTTTATGTTTGTTATTTTTTATTATTATTATTCTTTTTTATGTTTGTTATTTTTTTTTTTTTTATTATTATTCTTATTTACGTTTATTATTATTTTAATTTTTATTATTATTATTTTTCAGTTATTATTTTCTTGCCAAAACAATATTAATAACAACCTTAATACAAAATTGTGCGCTTTCTACAAAAATGTATTATTTAATTTGGACACTCAAATAATATTCTGCTAGTAATTTTTCTTAATAATTCCCTTCATAATAATAATGAAGCATAGGCTCTATATTTCTTTTTCTATTCTAAATTCTAAATAATTAATTTTTTCATTCATTACCGCCATACAGCTTGTACCGATTCACATGAGGGCAGACACATATGCTCATTTGCTATTAATCCAAAAAAATTTATAATATTCTATTCTAAATGGGTTTGGAAAGGCCATAGCAAATTAATCAAAAGACGTTTTATCATAATTGATGACTAACCTATGACAAAAAATAGTCAATGCTGCTAAGGAGGTGCAAAAAGATCGTATGTGTAGGTATAGGAAACTTCGGGTTGTAGTGATAAGAAAAATCTGTAATTTAAAATAATGTTCAGGTATAGAGCTTCTATACAACACTGGTAGAAAACATTTAAAAAATGGAAAGGGAAATTAATTTTTAGGAATTATTATAGCTTCCACGATTAAAAGCGAAAACCAAGCAAAAGGTTTTTTTAAAACTTTTTTCGACAGAGTAAAAAGTTCGGGTTGAATCGTACGGCAAATGGAAGTTTTATTATTGTTAATATTAATAATAATAATACTGTTATATATGTATTTTAATTATATTTTCATCGTCGATATCACACGTTTGAAGGAAATTTTGAACTGAATTTTGATAATATTGATAAGGTCAATGGAGACAGAGATATACAAGATGTCACGTGTAGTATTTTGGAACAATATTAATAATTTTGGTAGAAGAATGTTTTTTGGTAGAAATTCTGACGTATGCTGTATATTTTTAGTTATTACATTTGGATAATAATAATTATTGATAACGTTTAAATATTATAAACGTTAAACGGAGTAGAAAAGTTAATTATTGTAGTGTAGATTCTGTAGATACAGAATTTCCTTATTTAGGGAGTATTTTGATTAGATTTGGTTTAATCCATTTATGATGATCATGATTGAGGATATGTCACCAGTATTTTTTGTGCCACACGTTTTGATTTTTGCACCAATTTATTGAGTTTTTATTACAAAATAAGTGCGGTTTGGTTATTTTTTTGACTTTTGGGGATTGGGAATGATGTTTTGACATATACAATATATTGAGTGGCTGTGGTTTGGGAATGTTGCCTATTCAATCCACTACGTGTATTTTACGAATGGTTTTTTTAATCACGTGAACTCTTGTGTGTGAAATATAGACCGGCGCTTCAATTCGGAAAATAAACCGAAAGATAGACCCCAACCTCAGCCTGTGAGCAAGCCTAGCGAACCTGTTAGATCAACTAATCCAAGGGTATGTCATTTATTTTATTTTTCCAACATTTAAAATCATTTTGTACTTATAATAATCTAAAAAAATATTTTTTTCAATATTAATAATTTCTAATTATTTTATGGTTTGACAAAGGCGGCAGCAACATCCGGAGCGGGCAACAGTGACGTGTCCCCCTCACCCCCCAAAACATCGGCAACCAGGTCACCAAGGCCTTATGGAAAGACTCTGGATGCCACTGGAAGTCCGTCGAGATCCAGATCCGCGACCAAAGAATTAGAGCGTAAGAGAATTAGGAAAATTTTTAACCAAAAAACCTAATAAGACTGTAGGAAGTAGTGACCTCTATATAAATAAATTGTTAATTTTTGGATTCGAGAATTAATTTTTTTTTTCAAATATGGTTGTAGTGCCTTCCGAAGACTCTGCCCCCGAAGTAAAAACCGGACTATCAAACCTAACTGTGAAGGATGGAGAAGCTGTGGAGTTAAAATGTGAGTTCAGTGGTGAGCCGGAACCTCAAGTGAGTTGGTGGAGGAAGGGCGAACTCCTTTCTTCTTCAGATGTCGTCGCACTCAAGTACCGCAATAGAGTAGCCACCTTGACAATTCCTGAAGTTTTCCCCGAAGATGAGGGCACCTACGTCTGCAAAGCTGCCAATGCAGTGGGCGCCACAGAAACCCAGTGCACTCTTAAAGTTATCCGTAAGTCACTATTATTCTATATAGTAGCTACATTTATTAGTTATTAATATTCTCCAATTTCTTCATTTTTGGGAAAGAACGTTGACAATAACAAACTTTTTCTCTTGCCGTTTCCAGCAATGACGGGCTCAACTTCAACTAAAGGAAAGGGAAGCTCAACTGATAAACCTCCTGTGATCGTGGATCACTTGCTGTCTCGGATTGTCAGAGATGGCGAACCTGTACTTCTTTCTTGCAAAGTAAAAGGTATGTAGTACAACTATTTTGTATTTATTTTTGTATTAATTTTTGTATTAATTTTTGTATTAATTTTTGTATTAATTTTTATATTAATTTTTGTGTTTATTTTTGTATTAATTTTTGTATTAAATTTTGTATTAATTTTTGTATTTATTTTCAATATTTATTTTTGTATTTATTTTCAATATTTATTTTTTCGTTACTAGTAATTTTAAGTTTCAATAAACCTGATTTATCGTAAACCGCCATGACTAATATGAATCAATTTATTATCACAGGTGCTTCGAAATTTGATGTTGTCTGGTTGCACAGCAATAAAGAAATTAAGCCTAGCAAAGATTTCCAGTATGATGCATCTGGAGATATGCGAACTCTCAAAATAGCTGAAATTTTCCCTGAGGACGCCGGCACATATACCTGTGAAGCCTTTAACGATGCTGGCGAAACTTTTAGCACGTGTACTCTTGTAGTTATTGGTAAGGACTTATTTTCATTATTATTATTAACTTTATTATTATATTAATTTATAAATTTAAATGGTTACGTGAATAAGTTATTATTCTTAAATTATTATATATTATTATTTAATATTCACTTTTATAAACTTGCGCGTTGCAACCTGACATGAATCCGACAAACTATTGACAGTGCTAATTATTATTATTATTAATTTGTATTTGAAAAATAATTTTATTATTGCAGTGCCTACTGAAGAACAGAAGGGCCCATCTTTTAAGACATTCCCACTATCTACTACGGTTCGAGAGGGAGATACGGCTACTTTTACCTGTGAACTGGACCAAGTCCCTCAGTCAGGTAACTTATACATTAAAACTATAGTAAATAATAATCCAGCTATAAGTAAATACTTGTATTAATTATTAATATTCGTCAGAAATTTAAACTGTACATAAATCTATTTAATTTAATGATTAAAATTATAAATAATTAATTAAATTTCCATTGAATATTTCACAGTGGAGTGGTTAAAGGATGGCAAGGCATTACAAGAATCACCTAAGTACCAATTAAAGAGCATCAGCAAGAGTAAGTTCCAACTGCAGGTGGTTAACTGTTCGATATCTGACATGGGCCAGTTCAGTGTGAAAGTATCTGGGAAGAAAGATGAATCTAGCGCATCCTTTACGAATAATGTTGTATCAGCCTCCACGACTCTCTAGACTTTTTACTCTCTTCCGAAAACTTAAATGGATCGACTCAGAATATTAAAAAAATTTATATAAATATGTAACTATATATAATTACTTTGTCGCGCATCATATTTATTGGCTATTTGGGAAGGAAAATTTCAAGGAAGAAAAACAACAACAAGAAGAACAAGAACAACATCAAACTTGATGATCATAATGTGTATATGAAATACTGGTAACTATAGTTGAGTATATGTGTCATTTGATCAAGTACCAGAATAATTATTGTCGTATTCTCATTGAAATGTTGTTGAATTATTAAAGGTAAACCGAAGTATAATTATAGGAAGCTCGGCGTTGATTTAATAATTAAGAAGCCAAAATAATAAAAGGTTATATTATATGATTGAGAATATCAATAGGGTAAAACTAATATTGAAATTTAGATGAATTTGATAACAATATTGTAATGGTAACTGTAAATAAGTATAATCATGTTATTGTGTAACTTTAAAAGTATCCCATATACCCCCAGCCTGTGTAAATCCTTATTTAGTGTTGCCCCGCAGTTCTTTAAGTGTGTGTATAAAAATATATCTGCATATATGATTATAAATAATTATATGTAAAAAGCAAAACCGTGTGCAAATGGTCGTTCATATGTAGTTAATGCTTCATTACTGCTATATACATTAATTGTTATATCAATTTATTAATACCCTTATATAGTATATATATATGTAATATTACGTGTATGATTTTTGATCAAATTTGGATTTTTTTTGAAATTTTCGAGTTATTACTCGTCGCTCGTCCATATACGTCCAAACAGTAATGTTCGTTAAATTATTGTAAATATATTGGGAAGGGGGACGGAATCAATTACTTCTACTCATCATCGTTCATTCAAGTCACTCATTGGAACGGAAGTTGTGTTGTTATTGTTGGTAATGATGTGTAAAAGATTTTAATTATTGTGATGATCAGAGAAATATTATTATTGTTATTATATGTGAAAATGGCTCAATATATAAAGCATTGTTGTGGCTTCAACTCTTATTATTATTATTATGATTACTCTCGTCTTATTCTGTTTCAAACGAGTGACTTATCTCTATAATTATAATATTATAGTAAAAAAAAGCATTATTAATTTCTTGTTGTATGAACGACGTGTGTATCGCATAAGGTGTCAAAATATACAGATTTGCAATTCTGATCGCCAAGATATTTAAATGGAATTATTATTGTTGTTGACGCTTCGTAAATAATAGATATTTAACTATGTATCGAACTTCTTAAATCGAGAGTCATATCAATGCAATTGTACTGCCAAGATTCAGAAAAAAATGTATTAAATAATCATATGTTATTGCTTGTTGTTGTAAAAAAGGGAATTTACAAAGGGGAAAGCTACCTTACTAATTGTAAGTATAGTTTGCCTTCTCTGCTCTGCTAAACTACTTACAGTAAATCATTGCTATATTGTTATTGTTATAAAAGCCACCCTACGTGAATTAAAATGTTAGCTGAGTATAATATTATTTGGCCCAAAATGTCTCAATATGTTACTGAACTATTAAAATATTTAATTGCATGACAATACCATCAAAAATTTTGACTTTCTTTAAACCTAAAGCACCAGAATCTTCAAAAATCCTGGTGGATTTGCTGGTTGTTCGCAATTGTTCATCACTAAAATAGATGCTGCAGGCAAGATACACCAATTTTCATTACAACATCACTTGATCTGCTTTTTGGAGATTTTCTAATCAGGCAACTTTTCTTCTGAATCCGTGTAGTCCCAGAATCCTGTTTAGTCCCAGAACCCCGTTTAGTTCCAGAAACACCCGCGAAATTTATAATTGCCAACAAGCCCAGGCTGCGTAGCTGTCAGCACAATATGTTATACAAAAACATTAGATTAGAAACCTTATACTTCAAAATTTTACCATCATTTTCCTAAATGCGCTAAGTATAATGATGAAGAAAAGAGTTTAAATTTAAACAATAATGGACATTGGAACGCAATAACCAATATATTTTATTTTCTATTTCTCTTGTAGATACGATGATTAAATTAAACTCTATATTATTATTATTATTAAGTCACTAAATCGTGATAAGGATCTAGCATGTTCACTACGTATACATCATTTCGTCTATAAAACGGACTTTGTGACTGAAAAATCCATTGGGAATGGCGGTAACAAGGGATTATAGGAAGAAATAACAGTGTACATACATATTACATATATAGTAAAGGGTCCCCAAGGAAATCAAAGCACCAAAGTTTTTTTATGAAAATAAATACGTAATGTACAAGTACCAAAGATAATAAAAATAATAAATTAACAAGTGTCGGTACGTTGACAATAATACAATTATGTAGTCAAGCTAGGAATCAAACGGTGTGTCCTGCAGGGCTTTTAAAGTATCGGCCAAATTCGAGTTTATATTGTTCACCTGGAATAGTTTAAAAAAAATAGATGTTATTAATTAAAAACTGTATTTCTTCATAAAGATTAATTAATTAATAGAATAATAATACATAATTTACAGATTTATTTTAATTATAACTGCAATATGCATTTCCCCCAGGAATGAAAATCATCTCACCGTGTACAATTCCAAGGAACTAACATCGGAACGAACGGACGTGCAATCCCCGCGGGAGCCAATTCTATAAATGAAAGGAAGTGCGTTCGGACGAACGGTGTTGGGGGGAAGTGCTGCAGCAGAACTAAAACAGAATATGTCCAGCTTATTCCTGTACGCCTGCATAATTCGACGGAGCATTTTAACAGCACTGATGTTCAAGGTCTCAGACAATATCATGTATTCATGGTCTTTCCGTGCAGTCTGAAAAATAACAAACAATACAAAAGTTTTAGGTAGACATGACATATTAATAAATGATCATATCATAAATAAAAATAAATGATCATATAATAAATAAAAATAAATGATCATATAATAAATAAAAATAAATGATCATATAATAAATAAAAATAAATGATCATAATGATCCTCACATCATTTCGATAAATTAATAAAGCTTACAATAGGAACAATAGCAACAGCATCGCCTTCCTTCACGACTAAACCCAACGCCCAGTGTACTAGCACGACATCCGACCAGAGAGATCGAAGGTATTTTTTATAATATAGCAATGATCCGTCCTGGACGATTCCAAACTGACCGGCATATCTGGATGAGTCCAGGATCCCATGAACATGGGGATGAATTTGACTAGCGCCACCATGAGGGAGTGTATCCCAAAGCAATGTGGGGTATCTGCAAATACAATCCCAAACCACTAATGAAGTTGCGTTGTGAATAAGATAAACTAAATTTTTCTCTGTGAAGATATTCTTCCTCGCCAAGATGTAATTGTACTGTTTAATTTTTATATTTAATTATTATATTGTTGAATTCTTACACTTGTTCCGGATCAACTTCCAAGGCTTTTTGAATCCAATTTTTACAAGTGGTTAAGAAAAGATCTTGTAACACGGGGAAAGTGATATTTAAAGGATGATGCTCGTACGGGAAAAATAGACCATGAAACTTCGACAGCTTAAATGTGTTTGAGCAGCTGGCAGAAAATTTGCTTTTGACCCTAATTTAGCACAAAAAATAAATCTTGTTTGACATGACCAATTGCACTATAGATACAATATCAATAAAATTCTTCAAACCTTCCGAAAACGTCTTCCGCAGTATGCTCCTGGTATTTGCAAAAGTCGCAATCGTTTTTAGTACTTTCAGCAAGGTCCTCAACATACTTCCTGGGATCCAGGGATGGCTTGGAAACGGGACGTTTAGACCGCAACATGTTAAATACAGAAGCCTCACCCCAAACTTTATTCCGTACTTTAAAAATTTCCTGGAAAGATTTCACATACATCATAATACAATACATATTTCATGCCTATAATAAGTAGATTCCTTTTTTGTTTTTTGCGCTTAATTTCCGGATAGTTAATAGTTACCTACTTGAGATCGAATGGATTTGAATAGTTCCTCATTATCATTAAGCCAACCTTTGACTTCAGGAATGAATGCATCCGGTAACTCAATTTTTCCTTCAAGCTTTTCCACCTCATATATTTGCGAGAATATGACTGCGACTTTTTTACACTCAGGGTTGTCGGAAGTGGACATTAAATTAATTTTATCTGCTACTGACGAAATACTGAACTGATCCTTTTTCGATGGATAGCACAGATCTCCATAGGCTTCCTAAAAATTAAGAATTAAAATATTCATAAAATTTGTTTTCGAAATTAATAATTATTAGACTATAGTCGAACAAGGTAAGAAGTATAGTGAATGAAATTAACAGGTGAGAAACATTTAAATCATCTATAGCCCTACAATGTTCAAAATCAAAGGCTTACAGGACTTAATGTGGGAAAAATCATAGGCGGATATTCCTTAATTAATGGAATCGCCTCATTGAGATCGGGAGACAGCGGATCAGGTTCGGATGTCTTGTCATCCAGCACACCGGAAACGATCACAAGCAGTGCTATCAGCATCAAAATACCCAGTCCAAGCTTAATGTTCCGAGCTTTCCGTGAAAATCTCCTGCGGTTCGCCATTAATTTGCTTTGATTTTGACTTGCTGTTGGCGTTGTCGTGGGCAGGAACTGTTCATTGTCTGAGTCGTCACCTGTTAATAAGAGTTAAAGTTTGCAGGAATTTTCGAGAGGAGCTAAAGCATAGAGATAACATCAATTATTTTACAAAACTATTTAGTCTTGGGATTAGCCAAATATTACGAGTTATAATAGAGTATGTCTACTTCAAATTCCTTACCCGCCGTAGTATTAGATGATTTTCTAGGCATTTCTTATTGTTCATTCAGGTGTCGCAGTACATACACAGGTCCTCGTAAATTACTTTGCAAATTTATCTGTAACAAATTAGCAAAAAAAAAACATTTCATTATTATAATGTACAAAAAGTTAAACTGACTGACGTGGACAAAATTTAGTTGTATGTCTGTTGTTAACTTCGGTATTTGATGATTTATGACTAAACTACATCACTTAATAAAAAAAGCTTACTGCAAAAATATTGCATAATCAAGTAGATACTTAATACAAGTTAATACCTATATCTATATATTACTTACCTATAGATTAGATACAGCCGAAATCCGCAATGCTGTCAATTCCTCACCATTAAAAATACATTTGACGTATAACGTACAATGGAAATGCAATGCATGTGTACATATTAAAAGAGATGTAGGTAGAATAAATAATTTATTGTGTAGAATGTGCAAACTTGCAGACACGCTCTTCTATATTTCTGTCCTTCTCTTCAATATATATTTTTTAATAAATAATAAAGTCGACCTGTCGACACTCTCGATATATTTTTTATTAATTCTTATATAATAAAATACATATATTAATATATAATTTATATTTCATAAACATTCACACCTAAAAATATGATTCTATTTTAACGTCAATGTTACAAAAGTGTAATGCAATTTTCCCTTTCACTTTTATCTTTTTGATCGTACACATTTAGAATACAGAATTATTGCATGATATTGCAGAGATTCACATGCAATTTTTTACAAGAACAATATTTCTAAATTAAAGGATTAATACTAATTATTGTACATAAAGCACGTACATAAAGAAATAAAGATTCAACGTACTACAAAGTGCTACTACTTCAAGTAACTACAAAAGTACAAATCGATGTGAACGAATGTGACGTGAATTATTGTGAGAACTTCTCACTGAGAAGTGAACTAACAAGAGAAAGAGAAGAGTGAAGTCTCAAGATGTCAAGATGTACACCTTTTGAATAATCCCGGTTCGTTCAGACTCCGATTTTCTAGATTTTGAGACAAACTGTCCTTGTGCCTTTTATTAATGCCTATTGCCTGCTGCCTCCTTTAAAACCCTGATGTGAAGAGTGAAGATGAAGATACGTATGTGTATATGTGTAAATGTGGACAGGAGTAGTAATTCTTGATGAGCAACAGGTTGCGCGCTAATATTTGAAAAAACTTGGAGAGTGTGTGTTGAAAGAATGAAATTCAATTTATGTATATGTATTGTATTCAATGCATAAAATATAGTCAACTACAATTGCTAGTTTAATTTTACCATTCAATTAGTAAATTGTTAATTAATTTACTTTATTATTATTAATGAGCTAATTATTAACAAGTTATTTCATAAGTTTTTTTTCTTTTTTTTGGATAAATAACATTGAAAAAGAGCTGACCGGACCAAATTGCATCGCTAATAATATTCTCTCTTTCTATATACATACATACTTGTATATCATCAGTATCGC
>JAQGAK010000212.1:0-115256 GCA_034696945.1 Lipothrix lubbocki
ATACATGCAAATTTACTAAAAATCTTTTTTGTGCCTAAATGGTTTAATTTAGATGCAGTCTATCAGTTTTTCACAAATTCGTGGTCAAATTCAAACATCATCAAAAACCTCTGCAGATAAGCTCTGAAGTTACTGAAACCATTTCTCTCTCTCTCTCTCTCTGTTGTTCCAAAAAAGCCGAGCATCACAATTCAATATACACAATATCCTACTATATTAATTATTTAAGTTGTATTATAGGCAAGAATAAATCAAGCGGGAAAAAAACCTTTTTCCGCCGAGAGGTAAAGGAGGTGTATATTCGAAGGAAGCTATGCTTTAGCGTTGGATTTTTATTTAAATTTTCCTTTCCCGTTCAGCAAGAAACGTATACAGATGGTTATAGAGAGTGACTCCGGAACTGGAGGAGTGCATGCCTGCAATATATGCATTATTATGTACTGTGAGAGACAGTCAGAGCTGAGAACCACAAATCAATCGAAGAGGAACAGCTCACCCTCTCATCTCGACTCTTCATGAATGTTAAGTTGGACTTCTGTTCAATCTATTACCATTCCATTATTTCTTTTCCACTCGATTGAATTCAACTGAACCTCGTTCCTCTTAAGTTTAACTTCAGTCAACAAGACATGCCTTTCCATATACAATGCCTTGCAGGAGTACTTATGTACATTGTAAACGACAAGGCTCAGGGAGAGAAATGTCCAAAGTAAAAAATAAACTTTTTCCAACTCTTCCCCTTCTTATTGCCCGAAAAAGTATATAGAAGATTCAATAGCCAGAGTAAAGACTCAGCTGCAAGCATGTCCGGATTTTTCCGCCATAAAACGAAATTTTGTCGACGCTAAAAATTTCGATGGAATAGCTGCTGGACTTGACTACTTTTCCAAGAAATTTCACAGGCAAGATAGTATATCAAGGACTAGACATAAATAACAGCAGTCATCGTCGTAGACTCAAGGGAAGAGACCATGTCGGACATTCAAAATTCCAATAACTGCATCAGATTCCCTATGTCAAGCCTGAGTTTACGATGCTGCTTGGACAGATGTATGTACGACGAAGAGCCTACAAGCATGACTATGTAAAAAAATTAAATCGATTTTTTCATTTTCATATAGGAGTTTTACGGGTTTTCTCGGAACCAGTCAGTTTCAATTTTTAGGATTTCTATTCTTAAAAGCAATTACACACCAGGAGGAAAAGGTTAAGTAAATGGTTATGGTCTTCCTACAGTTCCATCAAGACCATAAGCATTAAAAATTGACGGTTTGTTCCTTATACGGGTTTGCTACGGAATTAAACAACCCCGCTCATCAATATTTTTCTACCCTTCAAAATCCTTGAAAGGCTGCAAAAAGCCCACGACTTAAGGATCTCCAGCCAGGGTATGAAAATCTTTAGCTACAACCATGCCTTAACTAACTGTTCAATGTGTCGATGTACTGCTGGTGAGATTTCTTTAACCTTTGTCAGCTCCAAAGGAGGATCAAACAAAAAATGTCTGCTTCATAAATATTTAATGTGCTTTTCAAGGGGACACATGATACCATGCAGAAGGTACCCAACTGAAATTTCCAAAACCTACGCACATGCATAAAGTACACCAAATGCATCTTCCATACAACACAACTGAGCCTTTAGCTTATGACCACAGTTAGTATTTATATTGTCATGGAAAATATCTTCGTGGGGCACACATGCACAAATATACAAACACATAAATACATACTCAATATATACGAAAGAATGAAAATTCATTCTCCAAACAAGCAAAGGAGGAAAAAAGTAGGCACACAGAGCATGCACAATAGCACATTTAAGTTTTATTGCCTGGGTTCAAGTATGTTGATAAATACATAGAGGCTCCCATTATTAGGAATGGGATAGAAAGTAGCACTCGTTGTTCGTATATGTGTAAAATACATATAGGTATGCACGTTTTCCATAGTTATAAGAAGAAAAACGTTTAAGGAGAACACTCGACATCCCTACGCCTAGCAGTGTCTTGGAGGGTGTCAACATGTCACAGCATAATTCAATCTTTCAGCTCTTTTCAACCTTCTGTCCAGTTCACTCGCACCAACCATCATCAGTACATACAAGTATACAACAAGGGAAGATAGTATGAATTCATTTATCATTTCTTCTCTATTTCAAGATTCCCCGAGAATGTATTCAAGCTTGAAGAAAACTTTATCTAAGAAATTGAAACCATATCGTGTAAAAAATTGTAGTTGCTCTAACAAACGCAAAGGTTCTTTTGCTCAAGGAGATAAAAAGCTTCTTTCGAATTTTGTACAATACAAAGACATTTATTTATTACAATTTAGAGAGTAACAAATTATTTTTGAGGGCTTACAACACAAGAGAAGAGATTTCTTGTTATTCATTTTCACTCCATAGACCTTCGAGCATTTTTACTGTTTAGATCCTCAGCATTTAGAACACTTTAACACATTTAAATTGTTTCATTACAGCTGATGCATAATTATGCAACAACGATAATTTTTCTTGAGGTGTAATTCTTCACATATGCTACAATAAACTGTGTAGATGACTATACATGGTTCGTGTAATTCCATATGATGCAATAACAATCTTGGAAGATGTACTACGCTTAAGTACAAGACTAAAACTGAATAGCGTACGAACAAGACACACACGTTCCTATCCTATCCTGTTCACATCAGAGAGTTGTAGTCAAAGCACCACTCAAACTCAACTCAGAATTCAAAATAGTAGATAATATAGCTTCTTCAAACGAGAGTTGCACAAAGAGATGTTTTCCTTCTACTCTCCTTATTGTTAGTTTTCTCCTACGTCTGTTGTGTATATTGTGAAGAATACACACACAGATACTACACATGCAGATACATGAGAGAGAGAGAGAACAAAAATCATCAACATAACTTTTTTTATCTCCACGATTTTTTATCGCCCTTAAAGTTACTTGAGTTGGGCTCACAACAACAGTCCGCAGCGACGTCGGACAGTACAGGCGTTTGCATATGGGAGTAAAGCAGTCTAGCCGGATCGAGAGTATTGGAAAACAACAGGAGTGTGCATATATGTATATATGGATGTACAGTAATACTACGAGTAAGGGCAAACATCCTTGAAGAATGAACGACCGGCCTTCTCATGTCTCCCACCCTTTTATCACAAAAAGCTCGGGCGGACTTACAGCACAACTGTCAGATTCCGCAGGGAAGTACATATGTGTCTATCCTAGACACTGGAAACACTGTATAATTACAAGCACGTACCTACGGAACAATGCCGTTCTAGATATATTGGAGGAACAAGATTTACAAGCTCCAATAAGTACAAACCATTCAATGTTATATCACATCCAGAACTTGATCTCCTGCCCGACTCTTTAGCCAGCTCCTCGCGTGTATTAAGTACTATACCTACATATCTATAAGTACATGTGTAGAAGGTATTTTTTCCTCGAGAGAGGAGAAAAAATCCTCAATTTAGATTCATTCCCATTACTTAATACAGCCAAAATTCTTCCTTTCATTACTTAAGTCTGTGGATCGTGTACATATAAAGACTTTTTT
Organism: Lipothrix lubbocki; assembly: GCA_034696945.1. Classification (NCBI taxonomy): domain Eukaryota; kingdom Metazoa; phylum Arthropoda; class Collembola; order Symphypleona; family Sminthuridae; genus Lipothrix; species Lipothrix lubbocki. The sequence goes on from JAQGAK010000212.1 coordinate 3,570, forward strand.
TCTTTGAAATCCATTTTTTCACAAAAGTCTAGTAATATCAGCCTAGAAAAACACATACCATACCCTTTAAATTTTATTCAAATCGTGCTTAAACTGACAAGTCATTTCCAAAGTGTAATTTCTAGAAAATTTTCAAGCATTTCATGTAATTTCATCAAGTGAAGTTCCTTCGTTTCTTCCATTCAATCTAATTTGATTCCGTCCTGCTTGCAAAAACGAGTCCGTTTTTCCGTTTCTTCTGAATTTAATTTTCTCTAACAGATGCCATCCGCTCTGTCGATTCCAGTGTAGAATTCTTCGCTACTACTTTAGTATTCGCTATTATTTTTCCAACTCCGTTTCTTTTCATGCATATAGATAGATACCTACAGTACAGAAGTTATAATAAAATCCTAGTACGTATAAGTTCCTCCGTATAATAATGCTGCATAACAATAACACTCCTGCATACTCAATTACACAAAAGTATAAATATATACATGCTTATTGTATCTCCTTGTAAGTGTGGACTAAACTGCTGCTGACATAAAAGCGACAAGGACCGCAAGAATACAACATAGTGCTGCCTGTCCCTGTTCCAATCCAAAAGTGTACACAATAACAAATCGGGAGGGTATATGACAGGATAGACTGAGCTTCCTGCCCAGAGAGTGCACTTTGGTATAGTTGAAAGTACCATTAACCCACGAGTAACCCACTCTTTGAGCGCAAAAGATTACGGCTAGAACCACCTGTTACGTAATCGGTTCATTTGACACACCGTACATTTGTTTCTTCACCCGAATTCATCCGGGTGTGTTTACTATTACTATGTTGAGTATTGCTCTGCAATTGCTATTCCATGGGTTGAACTATACTATTGCAGCCCTTGTTGCGCCATTTACATTTGTCTACTGTCATTCTACTATTTACCATATGGCCAGATTCAATTGAGAGATCTACTTTGAGCAACCAATTCATTTAGCCTGAGCACACAAACACATTCATATAGATACATAGAAAACTTTGTAGCTTAATCTACTTTATATTCTTTTTGCTGTCCTGTGATTTCCTCTATCTGGCAAATATATTCTATAATCTAATAAAATACATGCATGCTAAACACACCTGCTACTGTATTTGTAAACTTTTAGCAAATCGAAAGTTTATCCTCAACATTCAAAAAAGTTTTGAGTCGGCATAAGGATAAAAACAAAAGAAGCAGTATTATTACAGTTTTTAGCCCAATTAATGTATCAGATAGTATGTAATTACAATTTTACGAACAGCTTCTCCAAAAAAAGTGAGTATAAAAGGACCGACTCAGGAAATGTTTAAAAGATAGCGGAAACACAACCAACTAGAAAGCTGTTGAGGGCAATCTTTTAGAAGATAGGAGACCTATATCGTTCCAACAAAAAGCACTATCGTTCCAAGAAAATGTCAAGACATATTTGGTTCATGGTCAACTCAACGTACGGAATCAAAGGCTCATCGCATTTAAGCTGCCCGAAATGGCCCAAGTGTATGAAAGGGACTTCAATAATACAAGAACTTTAGTGCATATGATAAGAATAAAAAGAAGGTGGGAGGAGGTCGGTACATATTACCTATGGAGTATCAACCTCAAAGTTTATATATTTATGATGTAATACAACCTTATCAATTCGGTCTACTGAGAATAGCAACAGACCAACTCGAACTTACTTGACATGTTCTCCTAAAACGAGAGAAGCATCATTAATTCCATGGAATTTTAATCCACTCCATGAATTCCTAAGTGACTCCCTCAACCAAATGTGTACACGAATCTTTCAACGAAACAATTTTTAATGTTAAAAATATCTTGCTAAGTATCCATAATAATATGATAAGTTACTTTTGATGAATCCCTCGTTATCAAAACCAACTTTTTATGACTCTATGTGAGTGCCGAAGGCATGACAGCCCTTTATCTGTACAAACTCATCCCGTAGCATCATTTCACTCAACGTTGAGTTGAACGACTCGGCAATTCTCCCGAAATCCTAGATATCCTCATTGGTAAAATGTTCCTTTTGAAGGGAAAAAAGTTTTAAAGTCATGACAAAACTTCGCGTTAGACAAGAAAGAGACGAGGATGGGGAATCTGAATCGGAACTACATTAAACCAACGCAAGTATATTTAGGAAAAAATGGCGTAAAATACATTGTATTTATTTTTCTGGAACTCCATCGTACAACTACACCCAAACAAATTGCGGATGAGCAGCATGACTTGTAGGTGTATACACACCAGACATGTATTTATATGTATTATCTTTATAAAGATATCAGAAAAGGATGATATACATAGGACTTATTATTGGCACAATTCCAGAGATAGAGCGGAATACAAACATCCATTCGTCATTGCCTTTGTATACAACTATTCGCCTTTCAAATAAACAAAGTGCGTACAATTACATCTTTCTCGTCTCCTTCCATGACACACACCAACCATTTCATCAAGTATATCTACCTGCAAGCCATACATTCCTATACTTATGTACATATATACATGCATGTATATGCAAAAACAAGGCAGAGGATAACGGAAATCAAGATTACACCAATCGCACTCAATTAAGCCAGTAATTCCACGAAAAGTTACAGACACATTTGCTCCGTCAGAGCTTGAGCCATAAACTGCCACATTGCCAGGACGTATCTATGCACTGCCTATCAAAGTACGAAACTCACGATCAGTAGTGGAGGCAGCAATTACTTAACATTGCAACTAGTCTAATCGAACGCATATGTTCAAACCAGTATGTATGTACATAATATGGAAAAAAGAATAATTCTAGTGCCGACAAAATCTCTTTGATTGTAATAATACTACCAGTGGGTCTCTATGTTGAATTGTCGAAAAAAGAAGGGAAAAGAGAAAGAAAAGTACCAAGAGAGAGAGAAAAGTACCACCGAAGAGAACTATTGAGGTAGCAATTAAAATTGTGAGCAAAAGTTCCACATTCTACAGACGCTGCAGATATGGCTTGAACACATTCCAATAGTGTTAACATATATCAAGGAATGTGAGTATGTAAGTGTGGAAGTAGTTCGTAAAATTAATGTCTACAAAAAATTACAATGATGATTACAAAGGGCAGATTAGTACATGAGTGACTTGGGACAGCTTCAGTATTAGTATTAGTAGTAGTAGTAGTAGCTTGTAGGAACGTGTGAGGAGTGCAGTACAACCTCAACATCCATCCTGGACAGGAAATTCAAGTGCAGATGCCTGCACTCCTTTAGTTATACATACACGAAGAAACATATTACTCACTTGGTAGTAGATTCCGAAGACTAATGGAGCGAAAAAATTTCGGGACAGAATTTTGCCTCATCGCCATAGCATTAACATCACTTCTGCTGTCCATACTCCCGTTAGCACAAATTGAATTCCTTTGCCATGCTCTTCCTCTAAGTGGATCACTGCTACTGTGGACCCCTTCTTTGGAGTATTCATAAGAAGGGGATCGCAGCCACTCCATCCGGTTTTTACTAACAACATTAAAGTCCTTCATTCCCATAGTTTTTGCCATTTCCGCACCAGCCGCATCCTGACTTTTCCTTCTTATACCAAGAATATCTGGAGGGTTTGGTTCCACTAACTTGTAAAAATGCTTCTTACGTCCTCCACCATTGTCTTCCTCAAAAAGTTGATCGTCGCAATTCTTTCGAGCCGAGTACAAGTTGCTTTCGGACAAACTTTTCTGCCATAACCAATTGCCTGAAAGTGACGAGGAGGATGAGGAGAGATTTCTATCCAACTTCCTCCTCCCAAGTCCGCTCAGGAATGATGAAAATCGTTTGGCTTGCTTAGGTGTGCAAGTTGTTGTATGTTCGGAGTTGTCTTTACCTGCCGGGATATCCGAACGGTACTGAACTCCATAGACAAAACCAAATGGTGAGACACTCCTGTCATGTTTGCCATCATTTACCTCCTCGGGTTTCCCATACAACATTTCACGGATAGCGCGATTTCGGTCTCTATCTGATTCGTTAGTCTCTTCAGAATCAGAATACAAATCACAATCAAAGGTACCATCATTAGAACTTTTGTAGGAAGATTTATCAGGTGACCGCTGACGGCAAACATCTCGATTACTGTACACGTTATTTTTTAAATCGTTGTTATTGTTGTTCTGACTCTCCATTGTGGTTGTCGTTGACTGGAAAATATATTTATTGGAAGGGGGTCGGCGGCCGATGGTAGCCGTTGGCCTGGATGATTCATTACGGTACACTGCAACGCCTGGAACCACCTTAATATCGGTGTCTTTGTTGGTGACATGCGGAATCATTTGCTTGCTCCCGCTTCTCTTCCTATCTTGTTTAAAATCGCGACTATTCATATTATTATTATTACTCACTTTTTGGACCAGCCCATTCCGCTGGTAATAAATTTTCTCCTTTTTCCCAATCGACGATGAGCGTGAGGAGGCTGTACCAGCAGGAGTACTTGGAGTTATACTGTGGCCACCACCATAGCTACTGCCGCTAGCTACTTTAGGTCGGGGTGGTAAAGAGGTAGGGAAGCAGGTTGTGGTACTTCCAGGAGTGGAGGATTTAGGTGATGGAAAAGGCATCTTGTCCAAAAACAGAGTCTTTTCGAACACTTGGATGAAGTAAAATCAAAATAGAAGACCCTGTAGGTATGTACACGTCTACAGACTTCCCTTAACGATTTAAATATTATAGCCTGAAGTTTACATTCACGTAAAAATCACATCATTGTATATGACTATTCTCAAAACTCATACGAATTTCCCCCCGTGTAAAGTTTCCGGGGCTATTATAACTTATAGTGCATACACATATGTGCGTAGGAAAAAATTTAAAACTACAATTTTCTCACGCCACTTAAGTGTTTCCAATCTTGGAACTTGTACAAAAATATAAAACTGACTTCCAAACTTTCTAGTGGAAGGAATATAAAAACAGCGGCAGTGGACAGTGAATCCTACTTGTTACGGATATTATATTCCTCTTGGTCACAGGTTACTGCGTGAAATTACAATATGATGCATAGGTCCAAGTTACACATATATATAAAAGGTGTTGATATTATGCGACAGGGCACGACGCTGTAAAAAGTTGACGAGGTTATATATGTGATAACTCAAAAACTGACAATCATTTCTTTTCCCTGGTTTCATCAACTTTAATAATAGCAGACAACAAGAAGATGAGAGGAGAACACACACAAGGAAAACACGAATAATGAACACTAAAGTTGTTCGCACAAAAGTAATGTACAAGTGCCTGCGGAGTCAGAAAGAGAAGAAGACGACAAAAAGGATGATCAAGACGAACAAGTAAACTGCTCCAACTTTCTCATTTGTTCTCCGCACAGAGCACCAACATTAACTGAGCGTAAAGGCAAAGAGAGTTAACTCGAGCCTACGCAGGGTTGAAAGTAAAATAATCCTCACAATGGATGAACTATGGGGATCGCATTTAGTCTATACTTACATACACACTGAGAGAGACAGAAGAGATGAGAGAGAGTGTTCGGGTAAAAAACTGTTGAAAAACGTGTTTAGTTCCACTTTGAAATTTAAATGCTCCGACTCAAGCACGCTTGAACACATGACAAAACATGTAATCATAAGCATCCGACCCGATGTTTCCCAACGACACCAAATTATAATTTTATTTCTTCACCATACTTGGCCTCAAGTATGTACGTATAAGCTTGCCCTTGTTTTTCTTTGAAAAAAGTATTTAAAAACACAACTTGTCTTTAGTAGGGGATACACACACAAAGTTTACGCTTACACAGTCAGTACATACACACACACATGCGAGTGAAGATGGTTCGAAGACACGTAAACTAGTACCACAGAAACTTACTCATAACTTTTTCTGTTCAAACATAAAATTTAAACAAATGTTTTAAATACTCGAACACCTTCAACCATTCACCAGCCAAACATAACATGGTAATACACCCTCTTCAACCTCCTTTCCTCCCCATAAAAATGTACCAATTTGCTAATAATGGCGACGTGAACAAATAAAACAAGGGAAAATCTTTACAGTGATGAACGAATTACAGTTGATTTTCTAACATATCTTCACTTTCAATAATCTTTTGAGATCAAAAACCTTATCAAGAATTTAAACGTAGGCTGCACACCGTCATTCGATCACCAGTTGGCACCTTCAATTACTAACTGATAATCGAACTGTATCTACTTTTTAACTCGTTCCTATCTCATTAATATCTATAAAGAAGTTAAGAGTCGACACCCTTATCCGTCAAGCCCACCATCATTCAATGTGGCACTAAAGTAATGTATGTCTATCTTCGAAATCTTTGATCAATAGACATAATAAAAAATTGTGAAACTTTTTATTCGAGAACTGCTGCCAAGAAGTTCCTGTATGCCTATACGAAATATACCTACAGGACTATACGGGATCAAGGTGTTCAATCACCAAGTCTATAGGTACAACCAGAATGTAACTTACTGGCTTACTTCATCAACTCCAGTCTCTCGATCGTTTTATCAAAGAAATAGGGGACAATAACTCAAATGTCACGCAGTACCAGGAGCTCTTCTTTGCAACAGTATTTACATGAATTCCTTTAAGCTTCTCCTTATAACCCACCTCCGAAGATCTCACCAGTATCCTACGCAACTACAGATAGCTTTAAATTGAATAATAAAAAACAGGAAACTGAATTGATTAAGTGCTTTGTAAATGTCAGAGCACCTCTACCCGAATTGTGTAGACAACCGGCGAATTCCAGTTACAGTAGTAGTCTGGGTTTTTTATTTTCAATTATTTATTTTTTTCTCTCCTGATTGTGACATACATTAATAAACCCGAGATCTTCTAAGCCTTATGGAGTTACGACCCTCCTCCAATAATAACAACATTCAGTATATAACACATGGTTTTATTTACTTGTCTCTACCTTAATAACATCTTTATATGCTGCTCTTGCCCTATAATTTATAACTATAAAAGTACTCTTTCATTTATTGAACTGACAACTAAATGTTTCAAATCAAGTCCAGTACCAGAATCATTTACTCAAGTTTTAGCCAGCATTCGAATGAGTTAATTGTAATTTTTTGAAAAATAGAACTTTAGAGCACACTATAACTATTAACGCTACAGATGTTAGACACTACTACAATTTCAGCAAAATGCTAAAGTTATATGACTTAAAGAAAGTCGCCCAAAGAAACAAATGAGCGTTAAATTTCAAAATGGAAGCAATTATAAATGAAATTAATTCGTACTTATAATTGTTTACTATACTTATACACTATACGTATAAACTATAGCCCTTAGACACTACCGAATTCAAAAGTAATACTTAATAAATGTTCCCGCTCGTATGTAAACTGAACGTGTACAAAAGTGTTTGTGCAGGCTTTTAAGGCTCTACATTTTGCACATCAACGGGAAAAGTACAATTTGAACGAAGAGGTAACATGACAGGATGTAGTTAGTAAGTGAAATACAGTGAGTTACACGTTGCTTTGAAGGTGCACAAAGACAATAAACGCTAGTAAAATTACACCCTCTTGAAATGAGTTCATCTAAAGTTTCTCCTTCAGATGATTTAGTTTGGAATGACAGTTTTAAATAGCAGTGTTGTAGCTAAAGTGTTCATCCCAGAGAGGTTAATATTGGATGCGTCGTTCTCACACACAGTTAGTCAACTAAAAGACAAGCTCTAACTACAACAAGGGAGAAAACATATTGAGTTCCTCTGTCTATACTACTTGGCCTTTATACATTGATAGCCCATATACACAATCTGTTATAAACTAAACCAAGAAGCAAAGCCTCCACATGGACTCTTCGATTTCTTTCTATTCACGCACTCACACACATAAATGTAATTATATGTAGTGACGTCCGTACAATATTAATCTTAAGGACTTCTCAGTCTATCTCTCGTCTTGACGAATACACCTACGAGAAGGTGCAGCGAAACTATTGCCTTCACCTAATGGAAATGAATGGGCACGTCCAATCTTTTTCCTGCTCAAATCTTACGGTTTTCAAACCACACATACATTGTGACTGAGCGAGGGTAAAAGTTTTACTACACACATTCACATATACGCATGGAGTACCTATTAAACTTTAATTCACGCACTCGTCCCAAACCACAATCACGCCTTCTCTGATCTTCACATTTTAATCCTTTCAAATTCAAATAATTGAAGCTAACCAATGCGAAATTCATTAGACATCATAATACATTTCTATTACCAAATTAGTACACTACTGCAGACCGCGACGAGCGATAGAGACAGCAAAGGATCTTTAAAAAATGAATCTACATACGGATGAGCCTACCAAAATATACGAATATGTATAAAAAATAATTCAAAGGCATTTCTTTTGTACACAACATAGTTTCCGGGAGTTAAGTTCAATTAACAGCTCCTGAATCCATTCGTAAACTACAAGTAGCAAAACATGTGTCAGTTATGGTAGTACCTTGGACCGACCGCATGCAACACATTAAATTGCGGATAAAAACTGCACGCCCCTATAATAGGGTTACCCATAATAGAGTGCATAATTCATGTCGACCATTATGAATAATATATTAGGTACATCAAGAAGCCTATATTCACCTCCTGTGTGCGGTCTGACATATGTAGAGTAGTTGTAGTGACTGTGTAAGACTTATTTATTCAAACATACATTTACATACATATAGTATGTATATAGATACAACAGTGGAGATGAGAAGAAATTCTCGGCTCACAAGAATTGGCTTGAATGTGTGCGTAAACACGTTTTTCAACAGTACAGCACATCAAGATTATTGCTCCTGGCTGCTCACCAATTTCGGTTAAATTTAGTCACGTTAATACAAAACCACATAAAGTTTCAAATCTGAACATCCCAACAGTAGAAACACACACTCAGAAAGGGAGAAGAAGATCACGGTGATCATCATCATGTATGGGCACATATGTACATAACAGACAACCGTAGTAAGGTAAGCCTTCTTGGAACGTTGCATATGCATTTAAAGTTTCATCTTCATCGTCTCCTTCTTCTTGTTCAGTCAACTTAATGCAGAGGAAACAGATGAATGTGATGTGTAAATCATAAAATGATCTGCGGGCAAATCTTTTGGGCTACAGGCACGTTTCCTCCTTATGACTGACAAAACTTTCCCGTTTAATTCACACCATCCTTTCATTTTTTTCTCTCATTTCCCGTAAGGCTGCATTTTCAAACGATGACAAATCCATAGTGAGAGAGAGAGAGAGAGAGAAAGGAAAAAAACAAAAAACGCACAAGGTCCAAAAAATATCTCACACAAGCTTGTATAAACACACAGTGAAAACCAAAATGTCAGGTTCCTTTGAATGGCATGACAGTCATGGAAATTTTATTTACACATCAATTGAAAGCTACAGGCAACACACAGGAACAAAGTTACTTCTTTAAATTATCTGGCTTTGAATAATAAGCGTTGGTTCGTTTGCGGATTTCAGACAATACAATCTGAAAATCCTATGTAGATTTCAGAGAACATCCACAGAGCACGAGAGAGAGAGACAATCACGTAAATAACCAGTCTTTTAAGGGTAAAGAAATTTAGGTTTAAAGTCAAGTACACGTAGCAACAGACTTGTTGAGGGGGTGACGAGCACATCAATGGACGACGTAGCGTAATTCAGAAAACAGACTATCTGAATTCGGTTAACCGGAAAGACAGTCTAAAAACATGGTCTTACAAAACAAACAGAAGCTATTCTCTAGGAAAGAGCCTCGAACATCAACACGTTTACTATATACTGCAAGCACTCCAATCTCCACAGACTGCTAAGGTATCATCAGAATTACTTCTACAGTAATTAGGCAAACTTATGGTAATGTCAATCTGCTGCTCCACCAGCTCTTTCCCTCTTGACGTTGTATAATATAGTTTAAAACTATAAAGATATATTGGTACATGTACAATTGCGGATATAGAAATTTGTCTTATTTCGCCTCACTCCGACGTTTGAGGGTAGAAGTTGTTGAAACTACAGCAACAGACGTTGTACACACTTTCGTAAAACTCCATTTACGTACTTTCAAGTTTATTTCTACAAAACACAGAAGCAGGCAATCCAGCCAACCAAAAAGTAAAGTCAAGAATGTATAAACATCTATCCCTCCATCACATTGGTATCACATGAAAACATAAAAAATCCTCTCTCCCCTTCAATGTTCTTTTTTTCTTATTTTACTACAGATTTCCTTATATTGCTCTTGCTCCTAGCAGCTTCTTCGTCAATTTCTAACCTCAACCAAACAAACCAAACGAACAGTGAAGAGAAATGGTCCACATCCATAAAACCCAGTAAAAATCAATTCAGCATGAGTCTTACAAAGAGTCTCAGAACTCACTGATATCTTTACCTAGCCACTCTGCAAGCCCCCGACACTACGGGTAACATCCATAAACAGATATAATTCAATCTTATCTTCATGTAGTAGACTCATATATTTTAGGCACAAGTGTATTTTACTCTTTTAGGGAGCTTTTGCAGAAAAAACATTTTTTCTTGTGTGAAGTTTGTAAATTGGAGTCCAATCTTTTTCTTCCTATGGATGCCGTTCTTGAGCACACAAAAACAAGTTGTTCTACAGTTCTGTCAAGCACAATTTTGGTTTCATAAAAACTCATGCATTTAAATAGGAATATTCAGTTTCCGACAATTCCCAGGATTAAAATATCCGAAAATCCTCCGCATTTATTGTTGCTGCACATTAAATGTATAATAATACAAGGTATGTCAAGTTATAAATATTGCAGAAGATACACGCACTTTGATTTGATATATGAGGTTGTATTGAAGAGGGCGATGGCAATGATTGAGAAATAAGAGCAGATGCTCACACTTTCTCGAGACAACCGGTGGCCTCGAAAAGTTTCGATATATGGATGAAAGAAAAAAGCCAAGGAAGAGTGAAGTTGTCTGATGGTGGAAAAAGGAAAATAAAGTCAAATGGTGAAAAAGTTTAGACAAATCGAAGCTGACGAGCCGAAACCTAACCGGTACTCATCGAATCCAGAGCTCGAGTGAGCAAACTTTGTTATTATGTACTACTTTCAGCGATCATTGTATCTGCTGTGTCAAACCCTCTTGAGACCTCAGGACTACCACTACGCTACTTTCTCTCCATTGTCTTTTCCCTCTATTCTTTGACTTTTCTTTGATTTGTGAAGATACGAAGGGGGCTGATGTGCCACACAGGAGAAGAACACGAGAAGGGCATAAGTTAAAAAACCAAAAAAAAAATTCTGCTCAAGCTGACAGACAGTAACAACACCAAGATTTCCAGAAGATGCGATTCATAGATACACAGATTTACTCATATATAAGAGATACTTATATATAAATCCTAGTATGTGTCTAGTAAAGAATTCCACAAATGCTCTATGTCCATGTAGTATTTATACAACTATCTTCTCTGATTTTCTTCTTGATCCTCCTGATGTTCCTCTTGACTGAGTTCTGTTCGTGTTTTCCTCAACATTTGTTAACTTATAATACGCAAGAAGTATCTATGTGCGTACAAGTTTGAGACGACGGCAATTCAAGCATCACACGACAAAAATGTGTGTTTTCATGGGGATTTATGCACATCCGTACATACATATAATAAGTGATCGTTCCGACCAAAACCCACCCCCATAAGTCAGCAATGTCTTCTCCAAGACAGATTCTCCTGTCACGTTAAGACCATTTAAAATTTCACTCTAGCTTTCAGAAATGCTAAGCTTCATTGTAGAGGATTTAAGTGAATACTTTGCATCTGACAGTAGGAATAACACAACGGGGTCTAAATTGTCATAAATTTACAGTTTTTCTCACTAAATCCGCCGTTTTATACTTAAATATTCTTTCCTCAAGTATTTCCTCAAGCTTTCTACAACCCCATGAATAAGTATTTAATACATAACCGTTTCGATACGACTAGCCGTTATGTCTTATCCTCCTGACAAACATCAGTTTGACTTTTACACTCTGGAAATCACTGGGGCTATAAAAAAAGCCTGCTGCATATCTACCTACTTGCATTGATAACTTGCTGAAACAATTTTGTTTTTCAAAAAGATACACAAAAGTCGGAAGTAGTAAAATTACCACAGCGTATTATTTCTCCATCCAGACATTGCAAAGTCACATTAGGATAAATTTACAGAATGCACACAAATTACTGCAACAGCACTTAAATAAATACTTGGATTGGAGCGCCTGTATACAGAAATTCCGTTCCCGGATTTAAGTAAACAAAACCAGCTGTTAAGTCTATGAGGTTAGCTTCAAACCTTCAGTCTCTCACCGATTTCGACGTGCGATCAAGGCGGAGAGGGATTTGGAGTCATGAAAGGAGCGGGAAAAAGATTAAGAAGTCAAGGGATTTGTACGCACAGGTTATAGAGAACACTAGTAGTATAATTTGTATATACAAGACCCTAACGATATGATTTGTATAGAAAACACTGACAATACGATTCCTGTAAGAGAACACTCGCAATATGATTTATATAAGAGAAAACTGATATCACGATTCGTATAAGAGAACGGCTATACAGTATTATGCTGGAAGACCGGAGCTGTCTGAAGCAACATGCTTCGTCTTCTTCTTCCTCAATCTTACTACTACTAATAATGATTCGAATGAAGAAAAGAAACGAGCAAAGTGCCTTATTGGGTCTGCATCGTTGCCGTCATCAAGTCATTTATACTACATGGCTTAAAAGTGAACGCTCACCCAGTGCTATCCTCTAACAATGACAGGAACAAAGTAAGTAACTAGTTTTGAATATATAAATAAATTGTCTATTTACAAAAGCATGTATTACAAGGGACGACTTGCACCTGCAGTCAACATTCATGCATAATCATACATAGAGAGTTGACTCACACACGCATTATTATTCACTCTGGTATTTGATGGCAGGAGCATAATTATTTAACCTTAAAAAATGACACATTCATGGTTCTCGTTGCTGTTCCCAAATGAGATGATACCATCCAAGAAGGAGAGTATCTATAGGTAAATCGAACTGTCTTATATAGTAATCATGCATGCAAAAACACTTTTGTATAGCAAACCATGTATGTAATTATATAGAATCTCCTGTGTATCACCCCAACATAGGAGCATCCATTGGCTCCACATTTAAATGCATACTGCCTCCCCAATGTTTATTACCTTCTCCTTACAAGTAATAACACGGATTTCATCTCCTTACTGTAAAGTGAGTCGGTTTATGGTTCCTTTTCTTTCACATCTCGTTTAGCTTCATCCAAAAATGTCCCTATTACTTTTTACAAGAATATCGGACTAAAGAGAGAATTCTTTAGCCAGTAATTGAAACAAAGTTCAATTGTGTTTCTTAAGTTTCTTACAAACAGCGAGAACACCATAAGGGAAGTAACATTATAGATGATGAGATAAAAAATATAAGATTCCCTTAATTCTGACTTGTTATGTATGCATGCAGGTACGCACAATGAAGCGGACACACAATCAGAGAGCGCCAGCAAGACGACAGCCAGGGAAGAAAAAGCAACCCAGCCCAAACAAAATGATCCCATCCAATCCACAAATCACAATCTTCCACCTACGCAAAATACCTCTCTATGAAATCTCCAAACATCATTAGAAAAACCCTGTATCTCCATATAAACAAGTATATGACATCCACATTTTCTTCAGCACTCTTTATACTCACGTTCAGGTGTATTTAAGTCAGTGGACAATTCCCCGGTTTCCAAACAATTATTCCTTAAATGTCCATCTCGAGTTGAGAAGTAGCAATAATCAAGGATGAATGAGAGATAGAGAGATGGGAGCAGAAATAAGGACCACGCGGAGTGAGTGCATTTTCAAAAATTCCATCGCCCTGCTCCTCTCATTTTGATCCATTAGGCTATACATGGTGAGGAATCATCAAGCACAAGACAATCGACTTTAACTTCTATAATCTCCATATAGATACTTACAATCTCCATAAAAAATAAGAAAAAAATTAAGCAGTTAGAGTGCAAAATGTCAAAGGTTGATGAAGTCGATGAGGAAAATAAATTACCGCCCTTACAAGTCATCCAATTGTTCTCGGTAAGTTTCTACAAGTTCAAATTGCTTCATTAGAATAATAAAAGGTGGACGTTATACATTAGGAAGAAGCATGATATGACAAGGAGAATGATATGGGAAGGAGAAAAGAAGAAGAGGAAGACGAGTAAGTTCTAACTAAGTATGAATTCCCCTTTTTTTCTCTGCCATCGTAAAATACAAAATCTCTTATCGTATCTTAAGCCCTGTCAATAGAAATGAATTGCTGATCGTAATAAATTGTCACCCTGTCCTTATCCAAATGCACCATCTGCTTTCATACGTGGAACAACGGATGGCCAGACCACATTTAGCGTTTAGTACAATAATAAATTCACCTCTATAAAGAAGTCAACAAGCAGTACATGAAACCTCATGAAAGAAGCAAAAATAACGCCCACAAAGACGCATAAATCCATTGGCCTTTGCACTTTCCATAATATTATCATAATATGACAAATCCAATTCGTAAAACTAAGGTACGCTCAAAACGAAAACACCCTTCTCACTGAACCGATTTTACGGTAATGGGAACCTCACGCTGTTATTTCCTACATGGCCAACACATACTCACAATACCTTTCGTCCACAAGCGCAACACTATTTTACACCTATAAACAGTATGCAAAATGCTGTTTCTACACATTCACAATACATTTTTGCATGTCTTCAGGTATTTCTTAGGAGTTTATCTCTACCACGCTGTATCGTTCATACATTTTAGTTCTACATACGTGCATCTCCACATGTCTTGTATCTTATCCAACAAGCTCTACACACCTTTACAGGAGATTACGTTCCGGTGATGGCATCGACAGCAGACCTTATAACTTTGGTCTTCAGTATTCACAAAAGGGATTCACGGTCTGCGTGAAAGAAAGTCAGAGGAGAGGAAAACTGAGTACTGAGGGAATATAACGCAGAGTACAGTGCGTTCTCTTGAGAGATCAGCTCTTTGAATATCATTAATAGCGAGGTATTCGGCTTTCCCTATAGAATATCACCTACTGCACACAAGTATAGATACACGCAGTGCTCCACAATATGCTCATGCATCTTCTTCGTTAGTGAGAATGTCGACGTTAGCTTGTTCATGTTTTGATGCCTCAGTCGGCTAGGCAGCCACCTCTTTAGTTACTATCACATCACATTGGCATTTACGGGGAAAACGCCCTGGAAATCCATATTTGGACTAGAATACTACTTTAGTTAGACATGCCAAGCTGTACAGAAGATTTTCCTCAGACCCACCGATTCTTCTCTCTCCTTTACACACTGTGCAACCCAAAAGAGAACAGAAAAGAGGGGGAAACATGCAGGAGAACATTATTTTCGGCCCGGTGGGATCCATCCATTTCATCTGCCCATTACAACTCTCAACTTCCTTCCCCTTTCTTCCCATTTCTACCATGAAACCTCTTTTTGGAAGCCTTGTTTTACCATTATAGAGTGCATTTATAGATTACACACTAACATGAGTTTCTACACAGGAACAAGGAAGTGACTGCGGGCAAATCAACCTCTTGTACTCTCTCTAGCTTTTCCTGACTCTCAATATAAACGACTGACTAAATGCTAACAATTCCTCGATATTACTAAACTACACACTGCAACCTAATGCAAGGAAGACAATAATATGTGTAATACTTGGCCCATCATTACCAGTGTCCTATATTATCTCCTAATGTATACAAACAAATTGTATAAGACCTTATATATACATAATAACTGGACTATAGTAACCATGTAGTTGTAGTTAACTGCTATACGGAGGAATCATTATACGTGTCCTAGCCCCCAAAACCAAAGGGGAAACAATATAAAACTAATAACGGAGAAAAGCGAGGCTAAATGATTCCACGAAATTTCCGTCCTTTACAAACAGTTACTTGCGACTCTCTCTCTCTCTCTCGCTCTAATTTCTTTACATTAAACTCCACTCAAAAGCTAGGTAGCACTGATGAGCATCAAATATCAACCACGGTTTACCACACACATACACATGTTCTACAACTACCTTTACAAGATATCATATCAGTATCTATATATTGTAACCTGTAAAGTTACTTCCTTATATACCTTCAAGTATCACTGTCTAATAATACAGACAGTAGTTTTCTTCCTTCCGTAGGCCTACCTCGCACGTATCCTTGGTATGCAGGTATGTAACCCGCTGTATCCTTAACCTCCTCTTTACAATTTTGCTCAGTCAGGATTATCCTGTCTCTTAATCTATATTATCACTATCGCACGAGTGAACAATTATTATGGCTTGGATAAGGTCTCTTTTTATTGTAACAAGTGAGTCAAAAATAGTTTCATGCCCGTAGATACTTTTTCTATATTAGCTTCAATGACTGCTGTAACGTACAAATAGGAATGCTGCTTTATATTTAGCTTCGTTTATTCCGACTGTACGTATATAGCAATCATATGGTCCAACGAGAGACAAAAAACGGGAGCTCAGGAATATTTTGGCGTGGTCAATAATAAAACCCCATGATAGCATGTGGAGAATAATAGGCTGTCGTGTGCATCCCATCTTCCCTACTTACCTCCGCGCACCTTAATTTGACACAAGCATACATAGACCTCCGTCGGATCCAGCACTTACTTGGATTAATAGAAATCCAGCTTAGGAAGTCCGGTTAGAGTCTTAAGAGTCAAAACGTCGCAATGAAATAAAGGCTATCCTCCAGAGACTTTCAAAAAAGCTCTGCATATGTACCGATACTTAAGAACTATTATTATTATTATTTTATAATGCAAAGTAAGGGCTATATAAGTGTCTGAAGTTATAAAAGGAAAGTAAAAAGTTGTACAAAGTCATATACAAAGGAATGTAACAAAGAGCATTAGACGGGAGACTCGGCATAAATGAAAAGACCATATTAAGGAAATCAAAAATGAACATTTTAGACCCCCGCCAAGTTTCTAGACAGATCAGCGTCATCACAAATATATCACCAAGTCCTCCTCTCTATCTGCCTGGATGATGTTCCAACACTTATTTTTTTTATCCGAGACGTTGTGCAACAACATGGGACATATCTCAAAAGGGCCTTAAGTAAGAGACATATAGTGGATGGATGCGAGGAGAATAATTTTGTTAAAAAATGTGTAAGCACAAGAGAGAAATATACAGATAGTGTAAACAATTTCTCCAAGTCCATAGCCAAACCCAACTCTCCAAAAATTCAGAAGATATTTTGCGTATATAAATGATCAATACCAAAAGTGTATGCGGAACTAATAACATATCTGTCGTAGCCACCATGTTGTTTCAAACCAACATGGTCTTTCCAACCAGGTCATATCTCTCCGTATACGTGCTCGTGTTTGTCCACATGTGGTTTATGGGTGTTTGCGCCAAATGCTTCGATGAAAAGCTCATCCCTGCTATCTCGATATGTACAACAACTAGCTGACTCACCGCATATCAAATAGGTACGAAAGAAAAATCATTTTATTGGACTATGTATATATTATGTATCCTTTAAAAATATTCAATTTATCCAATTTACTGCACTTGCTGTTTTCTTATCGCTCGTGCCCATCTAGACTAGATGAAACATTTATACTATACACATAGTTGTTTAAAAAAATTCAATCCACGGACTCTCATTCGACATATCGAGCAAAAATTTTATTATAACGAATTTGGAGGATATAAACCTCCGCCTATTCCCATTTTTGATGTTACATCTTTTGAAGCATTATGTAGAAGGAGCAAGACAAAGAAGGTGGACCAGCTTTTCGACACTTTATTTTCTGGCAAATTAAAATCTATTACTTAAATGCACATACATTATATAAATTCCTGGGACAATCAACGCTTACGTCAAATAAGGTGAAAAGAATGTGTACTTAAAAACTTCCATTTGGAATATCCTTCGTCGTTACTCTAATGAGCCCAAGGTTTGTAAAAGGTGATGAAGTACAGCTCATAATATTTATCGCTTTGATAGGAGAGTAGGATAATTAGTATAAAAACTAGATACATTTATCATCGTAGTAATCAAATAGATAGATATGGGAAAAATTGATCCAGTTCATAATATCAAGATTACCAAAAACCATATACAAAATTACGGAAGCAACCGCAAGGACTAAAAAATGGATTAATGCCCGCAGATATTATTTGCATATTCGAATAAAACATCAAAACTAAATAATTCTACATAGAAATAACAACTTCAATGGATATTGTAATTATATTAGTCAAAAGTTATGTAAATCTCATTCGGCTCCTCCACTTTCTGATTGACGGGTAAATTAGAAGTGAGGCTTTTATAACTACACTTGCATAATACGACCCTTTGTACGCTTGTACGGACCCGAGGAGAACCAATCTAAAAAGTTCATTAGGAGCTGATGTCATTAAAATCAGGTAAGAGATACATACATATGTAGGAATAGGAGAAAGGAGTCACTTCACTTATAGAATAAGCCCACAAACCTGAAAAGATTTTCCACGCCAAAAGCTAGAATGTGACAAGCGCATTAATTTAAGTGACTGGAAATGGAACGGAAACGAATCAGACATATCGCGTCACCCCGTGCACCTACTCAATCATTTCTTTCCCTTCAGTCTGTGACAGCAAGGGTATACATACATACATGTCTGTACGTCTTCGATTAACCACCAGATCAACTATAAACATTCAAAGAAAATTTCATATTTCCAGGCGTCGATCTTTTCTACCAAAAAATCTAGATATACACACACGGTCCCTTCCTACACACGGCTATTAGCAATCCTAGCATTGCTTAATCTCAAATAAAGGATTAATGCTACTGATGCAGCAACTAGAGATTCGTTAAATACTGCAACCATTTTTCGAAGCTACATTAACTACTGCAGAAACTTCAAAGCTCCTAGCAACTCTATCTTCAAAGCTATAGTCAATCTCTTCCAGCAACTTTTTCAAAGCTCCCGTAACTCCTGTTATAGCAACTTTTTCTAAAGCACGCTTAACTCTTGTAACAACTTTATCTCTCTGAACCGCTGTGTCTCTTTCGTATTTCCAAGTGAATCAGCATGAAACCCGATGGATAACAACATTAAATACCTCATCAATATTACAAATTATAATATGAACCACATCTATAAAAAATCAGAGGGGTCTTGTGGACTCACTGTAGTGTATCTATTATGTACGTCACATGCATTGTACGGCCTCATGAATATATTACATGACATTTGACAGCTTCACCTTCCAATTTGTTTCTACATCGTTTTTGGCGACCATTTAATTTTTGCATCGTTTAAAAATTTCTCAAACGGGTGAAATTCTTGTAAAATTGTATCCGGAATCTTGAATAGTGCTACTTTATTTTTTGCTCTAAACACTATTGTGCAATGTATAATTATCCATAAATATTTCGTGCTCAATCTTTACCAGAGAGACAAACACTTGAGTACAGATCATAGGATCTCTACAACTAATAAGAGAAGTAAGGATTACTGATGTAATTGTAATAATTGTAAAATTACAAATGGCTTACACACAGAAATGCACAATAACAAATGACTTACACACTGTGCAGATTTTTGAAACTCTGTACAATAAATCATAAGCTAACGTGTATATAGAAACTCCGTCACCAAACAGCTCATATTTAATACAAACATTCATCACTGCTCGTTCATCCATCTTTTATTCCTAACACCACCCAAGAATTCTTTATATAAAATCTTTCTTCTCTTTGCCAAACATGCTAATACTAATAATAAAACCTCATAATCACGGGATCGGGGATAGAAGCAAACACATAATACATATTTGTAAAACAATTGTACTTTTTCTACCCTTTACGAAGTATAGTGACTGTTTCTGAAAGTAGAGGCTGCTGCAGTATCACAAACCCGTTGGAGCTATGTATGTGCCATGACATGCCGTTCTTAAACTATAAAACTAACATTACTTCTAAATTATTATTGCACTGTTTATTTTGATTTTCGTTAATACCAATACGACAGATAGATCAAAGAAGTAAGCATTAATTTTATTTATGGGTATCGCGTTACGAGTTCAATTATTTATAATTATTCATCCATTAATATATTTATTTCATTACAGTCCCTATTTCATGATATCTCTTATACTATCCTCCCTTTATCGTGACTCCATTTAATTATTTTATATTGATCATGAATGAATTGCATGTATGTATATGTATGTATCACTGCCAATAAATTGAAGTGGGTATTTAATAACTGCGGCTCCTGTGGTCCTTGCACAATAATTACGCCATTGATTTTTAAATGAATCAAGTTTGCAAATAGAGGGACACAGACACATGATGTGGTGCATGAATAATAACTGTCAATGAGTTTTGTTTTGGGAACAACTAGACAGTTGACGCTCCGCATGAGCTATATTATATATGAGTATAATAGCAATTTAATGGTGACTACGCAAGCAAACCATTAAATGACCTTTCACTTGTCCATTTTGACAATACTGCCATATAACGCGACATAATGGATATATAATGTCAAATGGAAAATACTCTCCCGCAATTAACCGTAGTATCGACCGAGTTGACTCTGACCTAGGCTAAGGGCTAACACGACAAAAATGCTTTGGTCTTGGAATTAATAAGCGTCGCACGTGAAACTATGTAAGTCGGTCAATGCAATCAAACGTATATACAAAACATCCATATGTATGACTCCATACGTGTACTAATATCAAGTAACTAGTATCATCTACCGTTACTAAAATATATCATCACCATATGTACACTAATGTTGTACCCATTGAGGAATCAAATTGTCATCGAATTTCTGGCTTTCATGTCATACTCCACAAAAACTTGCTAAAGTGGTGTACATTTACTGCTAACCTTACGATCTTAGCAACATTGCCACTAAACGAATATTACACCAAAAATGAGTACATCAGATATGAATTAAATCGTGTAGGATACTGAAAAACAGCGTAAATGCTGAAATAAGGACGAAGAGATGGTGCTTTAAACTTGCGACGATACGACGGAATTTCAGGTCCCCACTTAATACACAACACACGACATTACCAAAACAGAATTACCCTGAGAGCTCATATCATCGAAGGGCGCTAAAGTATAAACACTTAAAGGACATCCCTCTATGCAGTACTTTCGGCCAGCATTGTCAAATGAATGTGAATGGAGTAGTACTAGTATAGTAGTGGCAGGATTAGTAAATGCTAAACAAAAAGCTGCAAAGTAATACAGAGTGTATGTAGAAACATCTTGTGTCATCATCATCGAATAACTCAACATTCTTCAAGTTCACAAAATACCTAGAGGTACTTGTGTATAACTTAACAAATGTCAACTACACACATACACACACACAACCAACCCAAGTAAATAAAGGCTGGGTTCATTTCATCTTTGTTTAGCCAGACGGCCACAGATGAGTCAGAGGGTTAAGATATGTGAAGACCAACGAAAAGATAAACCTCAAGTGTGTCATGCCAACAACAGTCAAACTTAACTAATATGTAGAGACATACAGACACTGCACTTCTTCAAGCGCCGGAGATCTGCCAAAGTCACCATGTAGTCTACAAAATCAAGGGAACGAAAATCCAACGGAGACGATTTTCCTAATAGTCTTTGCCTTATACTTATACAAGGGCAAATGTGCTGCCGCATAAAGGGATGCTACTTATTAGAAGTAAACTCAAGTAGCATATGATTCCCTGACTCCAATTTTTTTATATTGCTTACAAAAAATGAAAAAAGTTCCTTTCAAGAGGACAAACCGAAGTTAGACGAGTGGTGCTTCAAGATTAGAGAATGCCACTGGCTGCACTAGCGGAGAGATAGGCTCACATTGGAGAACGCTATTCAAAAGTATGGAAAACCAGTGTGTGAGGCTATTGTAGAAACAAGCAACTGACACATGCAAGACAAACTTTACCTTTTTAATAATAACAGTAGTAGATCTACAATAGCTTTCATTATTCAAGTGTTACATGTATGCATAGATACCCAAAAGTTGCAGTAAACAGCTCAAATATAAATTATAAAACACCTCACAGGCTACAAAACATATCATTTACGTCAAAGGATAATTCGTATATAAATTATTACCTGCCTATAAATATACCTATAGCCATTGGTAGATTTATATGTATCTTAAATACTGTATAATAATAGTGTATTTGAAAGTATAAAAGTATAGAAAAGATGTATTTATAAAGATGGCAATAAGAGTCAGTGCAGAGACACTTGGTATTGAACAAGAAAGTTCGAGATGATAACAAAAATGGGCCTCTGGATTATTACTGCCAACAAAAAATAATTATGACTTTCGGACAAAGGAACTACAGCCCTCATGGCCAAATGTGATACACAATGCTCAAAGAATGGTCATTTATTTCCTAGGGGAGACAACCCGTTGAATTAAATGTACTTGCAGGATAATAAACCGCCTACAATTAATCTCATATCCAAATCAGATACTACGAAACTCCGGTATTCGTATAGAAAATCATCCTTCTTAAGATTACGCCAAACTGAGGAAGAGAAAATATTTGTCGTTATGATAATGCTGAGTATGCCAAAAGAACAGTATATAATAGCATAACGAGACAGAGTGCAGAATTCGATAAGAAAAACTTGAATTAAACGCAAAACACGTATGGAAATGGAAGATTCCGTAGTGTATTCAAGACGAAAAGAATCATCTATCGGAGAAATTCCACTATACTTGTATACTCTGAACGCAGATACTATTATCCCTGACGTACCTCAAGTATAAGTAGTAGCTTTGTATATCAAACAAAGCTATTACCCTATAAGCTAGTAGCTTAATTCTATGTGTTTATTACATTTTTATATAAAATTGTAATAAATTTATATGCCATTTACATATAAGTACATTATGCTATATAACAACAGCTGTGTACTCGTAACTTTGAAATTTATTCCCTGAAACTTCTCAACATGAAATAGGACTGTCGTCCTTACCCCCTTGCTTACTTTATTCAACATTTATTTCCCCAATATGTATGGCATTCACGCTGCTAGAAATACGACTTGACAATTGTTGAAACCTAAAACTTGAAATTGACACTATTTTTGGCAGTAAGCCTACCAAGATCTTTTTCTCCCCACTACATTATCTGTAGTGCAATACTACAGTAAAAAATTAATATCCACATATATTCCAACGATGAGTAACTTTGCAAAAATAAAAAAAGACAATACTTCAAGTTGCTTTTGAGAATAAGCATCAAGTATAACTTTCTTGGAACTCCACAGATAATATTCAAATATTGATTTTATGACTTTGGATCTACTAAATGCATATATCTTACGTACAGCCACAGACTCCGTGCGAAATTCCAACCTCACAGGAAAATTATTGTTACCTCCCATTGTGTTATTAAAATTGAAGCTTCATCGGTATGTTTTCACACCACTGCCAAAATACGACGAAGCTTCCCTTCCATACGTAGTGACAACCTAAAATGAATTGCTGTAGATGTACTAAACGTCCTCAGTAACTCAGTATACACCTGGTAATAACAAGACGACATGACTTCTTCCCACCACACACCATTCTACACGTATACCTACCTAATAAGCTAATAGCAATAGCGAAATATTTTCTACATGGAAAATGTTAGGAAGCACTGGGTAGAAAGAGAAATGAGTTGGGGTTCAAAAAGAATTTGCCCCAGCAGCTCTTTTAAAATAACATTCAATTTTTAATGCATAAAAGTAAACTCATCGCGAAGATACTACGCATGAATACTTCCAGTAAAAACCTTACGCGCTCCAGCAGTCTAACTTATGTATGCATAGAAGACGTATATTATTACAGAATATATGTCTATATTAGAGCAGATCTAAAAAGTGTAAGCTGAGTATTCCGACAATATATTTTGTGTATGCTTCATATATAAAAAAAACTTTGTATTGAATTTGAAATGAAATCGATATTCCAAATTAGCAATCGAAAATTTTTCAAACATTTATCTATGTGTTTGGTATGTACACAACTATTCGTTCAGTCTTCACACTATAGAAAGTTTCTACATACTGGGAAAAAGTTTATTTCTTTATATAGAGTTAAGCTAAAATATTCTAAATTACTTTTTCGGTGCCTGTCGCTATTTGTTTTTGTACTTCTACTGTGTTACTAAATCGGGAAAGGTAAATACCTATACGTAAGAGGCAATTTCACTTTAAAAATAATCAGTTTTTAACTATCTGAATAATATTTAACTTTCCATTTACATTACCAAGATCTCTCAACACCCTTCCCCATTTCCCTGAATATATCGAGGGTCGACTGTTTACACACACGTAGGTAATTTTTAGAAAAGAAGAATGTATGCAAAGGGAAAGGGAGATGTAAAGAGAAAGGTAAAAGTCAATAGTAATTAAATTAGCATATATAAAAGTCTCCGTGAGGTAATTCTGAGCTTTAAAATCCTTTATTTACTATGTGTAGATACTTTCTTTGCAGTTTCAAAGGCAAGATTCTGCATTACACAATTAAATATTCTAAATTCCAAGAACAACATGCTCAGGTATTCATACTTTTATTATGCTGACATATTTCTCTTTATTTCCATCAAGTACAATGCTATATACAACATAGCCGAACCAGTAAGGTAATTATCTTCACGGTAGTCGTTATTCCAATGCAATGGCTTTGAAATTTTCAACCTGGCAAATTCCAGCGATTTACATAGACTAACAAATGAGATGCTTACCTTCCGCATTTTGCACTCAACAAATTACAAACAGAAGTGCTCCAGGAAATTTAGGAAATATATACGCATAAAACATTTTGTTTGAAGATTACACCAAGAAGTAGACCTCGAATATTTTCTTGCTTTTGTTGTATAGTGGAACTGGAGTTTAAAGAAGAGAGGCAAGTTGTAAGAAATAATAAGAGAATAGCTAGGCGGTATTTAATGTATGGGTTATGCATATTATTTACTTCTTCAGATAAAAAGCGGGAGTTAATAGGAAAGAATTATGCCAAAAGCAACAAGCCACACACAGAAGAAAATTACGTCATTTCTATCCTAGAATAGAAAGGACGTTGAGCATATGTCATGCCTAAAAGTAAATACTCCAACTTCTGCGACTATTGCTACTGGAACAGCATCTTTTCCAGAATTAATTTGCACATTATATTATAAGTCAGAGAGAGAGAGACCTTAATCCGATTCAGAAACTAGTTCAGTCTTATGCCTACTGGATGCAATAAGCCATGAAACGGCGCTCAGAAACACATTAATTACTAAACAGTGGAGCCCAAATGTGAAAACAACGGGCTGATAGTACTGTCTACATCAGAAGGTCTCTAGTGATTACAAAGTTAGCATAACTAAAGGAGAACGAACCACTGGAGGGAGAATTGAGATAGTTTCGAATAAAGTTAAGTCGTACTTCATCGAAATAAGATACATAATGAGAAAGAGGGAGAGATAGTGAGATGTTAAGTTAGGGTCAAACGTGACCAACTCATCGACTTACGCGATCACGGGAAGTGATAATACTGAAATTAATTGTTGCCAGGATAAACTCTTATTTGTATGATTACTACTCTTAGTTGGAGCAAACAACAGCAACAACGTCAAGAGATTACTCTTTGTCTGTAGAATTTAATTTCTACCCGCGACCATCCACATGTAACTATACAGGATTAATCTCACATGTGGTAAGGGTGTGGAGACTTAATATATGAACATAATAAATACTTACGAGTATAAACGTAAATATTAATTAAACTTATTCTCTTCCAAAAGAGGGGTAAAGGGTTAGATAAACATCAGATTACCCCTTTTAGTATAGTGTTCTAGTTTCAAGATTTGTGGGCTTATTTCATGTAACTATTGCCAGTATAATTATTGTAGCAACAGCAATTATTACTGTTGTTTGTTTATATTTATACAAGTATATGGACATATATATATGTTTATGGAGTATTTCCGTATTTGTTTTGAGTTGTGTACGGTTGTGATTTTGAATTTGTGAGTTGCTGAAATTTTCCGTTGGAATTGTCAGGATTCATTCTTCCTTGAGAGCGAACACACTGGATTTTAATTTCTTTCCAGTCCTATTCTTCTTATATGAAGACAATGTTTAGTCGATCTCTTCCACCGAAGAATCAGCAACTTCAAACGCTATGTAGAACTTCATTTTGCGTGGAGCAAGAAACTACATTGCAGGCGGCACTACTGCGTCTAAAGTTACTTAAATGGTATAAAATACATGGGAAATATATGTACATACCTACACACCTTTAATAAATGTGCATACTACGGAATAAAGAGAGGAGCCCATTTGCAGGGAAGTTCCGCATGAAAATATTGCATAGTTTCAAGGGAAATTTATCATGAAAAGGAAGACGAACTAGAGTTATTTCCGATTACATTTTATGGGTGTGGTCCTGGACCTTGTTTTATGACTAATGTTCTCCCATACATCCAATCCACTTTGTACTTACACTGGCACTTCAAATGAGATTTTATAATGGCAAAAATACTCACCTCAACCTAATATTCAATTCAGCTTTGAACTTCAACTACAAAACTCACAACGTGTGAAATAACATGCCCAAATGAACAAAAGACATAAAATTGCAAAAGAGCCATGTAAATCAATGTAAACATAGAGAATGGCAGTGCTGAAGTACTTCTTTTACTTGTTAAATCCTTGCTACTAGAACTACACAAGTATTTTTTTTATTATATGTGTATCAACTGTTATGTATATTTTCTGTGTAAGAGATTTTCACAATATTCCAGAATATCATAGCGAATTATCGCTTTTCTTAGTAATGAGTACTGAAAGCTGTGTAAACAATACCAAATTCGATATCAGACAAATATGTAAAAGATGAAATGGGCATTTGTTTAGAATAAAATCAAATAAGTATTTATACACAAAGAACTATCACGGAGGTCCAAATCATCTCTCAACATCTAATTCACTCGTGGATATTGCTAGCAGCAGCAGCAAACAACCAATGTCATTAAATTTCTAATTCCATATTCATTAAAAAACTCAATAGACTTTGCAGCGGTATATTACCTTTCACTCTTTCAATCTCGTTTGGTCTAAAACAAAGAATTTAATTAAGTATAATTCGTCAAGTTTTTCGTTCAGTATAATTCGTTCAGTCCACAAAGCTATATGGCAATAAAGTATCACGTGTTCCAAATACATGTAGAGGACCAGGCCTATAATCATGATTAATATGCAGTTGGTAATAACATATGATCAATTTAATCAACTGGAAATTGGATTCTTGGGCTAAGCTCAAGCTCTTTTATCCCACAGCACTTAAAACATCTGACAAAAGAGGATATAGGAACTGTAGCATGATTTTAAGTTGTATATGTTTGTATTGTATTTTAGCTGCGAATACATTCCGATTTGGATTAAAGTAGTCCGTCATTAGTTGTAATGTAAAGTCATGTGTATCAGGGAGTTGAGATTATATATTTTAACATACATGTACATAGGTAAACAAAGACTATTTCTCCATATGCAGACAAGGCACGAAATTGACAGTTAATTTCAAGCGGATAGACAAAATGTATAAGTAAATTGGTATATGTATATTGTGCAAGATAATATCCATTCGTGCAAAACAAACTCGGGATTAGGGGCGTTTTACCTGCTTTAATAAGCGTTAGTATTAAATTGGATAATCATTGAACTCAGACAACTAGAAGTGTGTGGTGTGAAGAAATACATTCCATTTGTTCATGCCATGTAAAACACCTCTGAGCACAAAATAATATCTTGTTTACTTTGGTAAACTAACTCGATTAGCTTCCGCGACATGTAGCACGAATGACAAATATCTAGAGCTTAGTGCTGTGTATGTACAGCTAATATAATAAAACAAAAAGTAGTTAGTATGTACTAGATCCAACAACTTCAGCTGAATAGGTACAACGTACAAATGTAGATTAAACGGCTTCATAGTAGTGTGTATGTACTTGTAGTATAACTTCATATTACAGATATAATAGCTCTCGATGTAGATCCAACAGCTTCATGGTAACTTCCAAGGGCTTCATAATGAACTGAATAGTTACAAAGTTGAAAAGTTAAATGAAACATACTATTTACTCATCCCTCAGGACCAAGTTCGAAATGCTATTCAGGACGGACAACGATGTGGAACTTTTGAAAACGGTGGATTTGTTATACCTCCCGACTCTACCATACAAACAGACTCTCGAAGCCAACCTCAAGTACACTCATGGGCAAAAAGGGCAAGAAAAGAAGAACCATCAGAGAGCATCCAGAGAACGTGTCCATTACACATGTAGGAAGATCCTATGAAATAGAATGCGTGACTTGGGAATTTTTTCCTCAACCAAAGCACCAATTTGCACATAAGATATTTTTTGCAATTCCTTTCCCGCAGCAAATAATCGTGAATGAAGAAAGGCCCAGACTTGACGCATTATACAATGTAATCTTGAAGGACTTGTTACAGCCAATCTTCTCGTCAAGAAGAGGATACAAAACCCAACAGCAATAGAAAGAGATTTTGAATTCCTTTCCAAAATTTTATAGAAACTATAAGGCAGCAAAGTTGACTGAAACCACTCAAGACATCGCACGGTAGCAATAAGAGCATTTACAAAAAATACCGTAGGGATTTCATTTTATCTCAATTTTCGTGCAGTAAAAACAGGATAAAATGAACCGATGAGATGTCCAGCGTTTAGTTATAATATTCATATAGAGTATAACCTCTGAAAATCTCATCGGTACATTAGAGATAATCATTCACAAGCTTTCAAAAGCAAACGTTTTTAGCTAATGTCGACGGCTTGGTTCAAGAATTTTACTAATTTACAAACGCAGCCATTGGAATCATTGGAATCCATATAACCAATATTGAATGCGTAATTTTTTCAGTTCTATAAAAGTATCATACTTTAAGTACGAACGGCCGACCTTGATTTTGCATCCGATACCGCTCAAATTGCATTCTTATTAACTTCCTTTTCTTATTGGTGCCAACCAGTCTGATGTCTTGATTTATGTTAGAGGCTGCCCGATTTCCACATTTTGGCGGGTGCCAGACAGGTTAGATACAAGTTACAGTCGCTTAAAACCTCTAAGAGGTGGGAAACTACTCGTGTACAATAGTCGAGCTGCTAATTTATTTTACGTCAAAGTTTTTTAAATACTTGTATCTAATTTATTGGAAGCCTGCCGCGAAAAAATGAAAGCCCCTTTCCTTTGATTGCATACTAATAACGGACCCAGGCGTCGAGCGATCATGTCCAATGAGCTGAAGATAGATTATTTAATACTTGGACTCAGTATTTCTTAAGCAGAAGTAGCTACAGTAGGTCCTTCGACCAACAGACATGTGAAGACCTAAGACCCTCATCGTATACAATTGAGATGAACATTCACCACGCAAAGTACAATTAATTAGGTATGTCACGTTTCAACATCAAATAAACACAGAGCGTATACAGGCCTGATACCAACAATATGGAGATAAGCACACACAGTGAACATGTGCAGCCGTCTGGTCGGTTCTTTCAAACATCAAGGGCATGGCATACAGTAACTTACTCTTCCATGGTTTTGTACGTACCAAATGCAATGCAATATAAATGCTCATATAAATATACATTGATATACAATGGAGGAGCCACCAGATGATTTTCTCCAGTTGTTAGAAGACTTACTGCTTACATAATTCCACGCTTAACGTCAACTACACAGAAAACTGTTGACAGCTAGAACAAGAGAAGACTACTCTTTATCAATGGAACACAGAAGTAGGAGTTGGAGGAAAAGCGGCACTCCAAGTCCCACACATAGAGCCGATATATGCCACAATTCTAACTACCATTCCTCAAGATTTACCATGACTTTTGTTTACAACCAGTCAGTTCAATTCAATTTTTCCCATTTCCCTTCAAGAAATTTCGGATAAAAGTCATGACTTTTTAGGGCTGAAAAAACGCTTGGTAAGCTAAGAGTTACCCACATTGAGGCATAAACTTTAATATGTGGCATACAAATCTTTGAAAATCCGCTTGATTTTCCACTAAGGTTTTGTATATAAACATTAGATTTTTTATGACTTCATCAGCAAGCTCACTATCACGCGCTTCCGTAGAAATGGAGATAGCGTTGTCCAAAAATTCATCAAAAAAATTTACCAAAAAAAATGTTCATTTCCTCTTCAAACATGGCAATCAAGTGTGATGAACAGGCTGTAACATTTCTACTTACACTGAAAAGAAAATTCTTCATATCAGTTTTCCCATTTATGAATATTTTGAGAGTCGGAAGTAGCAAGATTTTAATTTCCGAAGTTCACTGGAAGAAGCGCTAAAAGTTTAAAACCACAAAATTTGGGAATAGAAGCAAAACGTGGAAACAATAGAGAACGTATGAGAGTGAGAGAGATGGAGGAACTGTGAAACCAGGAAGGTAAGTAAGATGCTGTGACGTTGACAAGCCTACTATGGAATTGATTTGACAAGAGATTTATCCATGTCTGCTGATATCCTCATGAACTTAATCCTCAATGAAGATTTTATCACAATCTATACTTAAGCATACTGCATCTACAGTCAAGTGCATTCAACAAAAATCCAAAAGCCATTCATATATTTTGTACACGAAGTCCCATTGTAATTTGACATTAAACCGTCAAGTGGATTCACAAAGACTTTCCGACGTATCGAATTCACCTGTCTTCACTTTTCGCGTCAAGTTTAAAACCCACTGCCGACGAGTACTTCACTTCTGTAATAGCAACCAGAGTCATTTACTTTGATCCCTTTTCCTCCTGCCACCTTCCTGCCATATACAGGCAATTAAATTACGCAAATCCTTCCTATATATCTCAACACCGTCGAGGCAAAGGGACATTTATCATCCGGCCCACGGTAATTTCTCATTATAATTATCCCCGTTGGCACAGGCAGGAGTTCCTGCAGATATGGTCTTCGATATTATCGTGATCACAATTTTCCAGAAAAGGAACCTTAAATAACTGTAAATGATGTACTAAATATGGATATTACTAATAATAGCTTATCGCGCGGGGTCGTACATGAAAAACTCAAGGTTGCATTAAATATCAGCCTCTCCTCCTTGTCTTGTGTTCTTTATACTGAGACAAAGTATTACACAACACAAAAGTATTAAAATCATCTGCCATTTCACAATGTGCACGGGCTTGGTATCAACATTTACATTATACAAAAATAGCAATGTTGACACCACAATGTCGAAAGAAAACAGTCTTGATACTACTGACGAATGAAAAAACTATCCTGTAAGAGGAACAAAATACCTAAAGATTCTTGGTGGACAGCAACAACAAAATATATAAACAGTCTTAATACCAACTAGGAGTATGAAGTGCAATTTTATCACACGGTGGCCACGTATTATTTATTGATGCTTACATTAAGCTTTCTTGAACGAAATTTAAGATCCTCCACCTTCTTAAATGCACAGCTAGTATCCATACACAAAAAAGATCCAAGTGTCATTAACTTTCAACAGCATTTACGAACTCTCAGAAAATCTTAAGTTACAACTATATGTATGTCGTATATAGCTTTGGAATGAGATTATCGTATCTAAATAAGATTTTTGCAAGGCATGGCTACATGGTGAATATGTTGAGAATAAGATGTTTGAATGGAAATGTAAACCGAAAAGAAATCCTAAGTCCGTGACGAATGACAATGGCTTGTGAAGTATTATAACTTCTTAAGCACGCCCTGCTCAATGAATTAAAACTAAA
Source organism: Lipothrix lubbocki (assembly GCA_034696945.1). Taxonomy (NCBI): domain Eukaryota; kingdom Metazoa; phylum Arthropoda; class Collembola; order Symphypleona; family Sminthuridae; genus Lipothrix; species Lipothrix lubbocki. The sequence continues at coordinate 35,473 of JAQGAK010000212.1, forward strand.
CAATTTTTGCTTTGAGTTTACCTACCTGCTCCTAATGCAACTTTGGGATGAATAGCTACTAAAGTCACCTCGAGAGCTTTGTCCTTTATGGTGGGAGTGCATAATCACTTCCAAATGGACTCAAGCACAATTTACTGCTCTTATAAGATGAGGATTATCATTTGTTAATGAAGGAGAAAGTATAATATGAGCTTAAATAAAATTACCTCCGATACCGTAAAGTCTACTAAAAGGATAAGATTACTGGCATAATATTATTTTCCTATAATTAAAATGTTTTTCACAATCCACCACCCTCATGATATTCGCTCCGTAGTAAAATATGACAATGGCTTCACTGTACTCTACTTATCTCTAGGCAAATTAGCATTAAAGCCTAAGGAAGATGTCGAAACTGCTCAAGAAAATAATTGCCCATTTGAAGCCATACATGCTACATATTTATACATGAATAGAAACGGATCACATGAGGATGTTGAAATAAAACCAAATGAAGCGCGTGGAAGCGCCAGAAGACGTTTTCTACATTAAACTACCTAATTTTGCAAGAGTTTTTAATTAAAGATACCAGCACACAAGACTTTTGTTTCACTTTTCACATCTACGTCAGTTCTTCCATCAAAATCGATCAGGCTTCGAGGAAAATGAAACGAACAAAACCAAATTTAGCAAACAATATAAGATCTAACCGTCAAAACCAAAAGCTTTCATATATCTTACAGCTATTTATTATACATACAATACACTATCTATACTTATGTATATGGATACTGTATACTGTACATCGGGGAAGCAAAACTACCATCGCCTTTGGCTAAGAAACTTCAAAACTCTTCCTCTCTTGAACGTTATGGTACGATAAAGTTTGACGCTTATTGTGACTTCTGTAGAAAAAGTTTATTACATCCACGGAAAGGTTGCCTTTAAAAACAAGGGTCATGAGCCTCCAGTAAACAAGGCGCTATAAAAAAGTTGTTAAAATAATTTCACACTTGAATACATCCGCAATGCCAAGAAAAGATTCTATGTGTACATGTAACATACATACGCTGTAAATGTCCGACCGTCCTCGAGCTGCTTCCAATCGTGAGTATGAAATTCTCTCGTGTGGTTGCACCGTCATCACTGTACTTTATAGATAATATATATGGAACAGTAGTACTTGTAGGTGCCAAGCTGACTGAGATAAATTAATTGAAAACATTAGGATCCCATACGATTGCATTACTTCTATCATATGATACTCCTGTATACAGTAGCAAAGAGAATATTTGCAAAGTATCGACCTTATTTTTTAACATCTAAGATGATATGGAGTAACCTAAAGCAAAGGATTTTTTACTTCTGTACTTCCACCAATGAGACTCCACATGACAACATGTTTAAGGTAATAAAATCCTTCATAAAACTAAAACATCCGATGCAAAAACTCTTACTGCTGAGAATACACTTTAGAAGAAATCTCATTGGCAATATAACCGCTCAGCATAAATATCCCAATTTTGCAAAAGTAGTAATACTAACAAACAGAAGTCTATTACTTTACGTACAAATTACATTCTCAGGCCAATTTACTAGTAGCAATGTGTTCATGTGAGATTCCTTTACATACAAATAGGTAACAAACTTGACGTAGTGCACATATTAAATGGAATGTCATCATTACCATAATGTGATTCGCTCTATGCATTTTGTATTTCCTACATAATTTTATTATCATGCCAGAGAAAATGTGTGCACAACCTGGAAGAAGTAAATATGGTCACCATCGTTCTCTTCCTTGGATATTAGGACAATATCTGGGATTTGAGTCCCAACTGAATTGCGATAGCCACGACCCACGACACGAGGAATAATAAAATCAGAGCATCACGATTATGTAGCCATGTTCCTCAGCTTCTCTCCGCATATGTAAGCAGGCCGAAAATATGTACAGCCTTGGACATTTAAGAATGGTCGTCAAAGGAGTACATCAGCAAGCAATTTTATTTCTTGAAGGATGAAAACGCAACGGGATACGCTTTAAAAAAGCCAACCAAAATAAGTAATCCCCGTTACCTTCATTTATTGCAACTCAAACATGCAGTGACCAGCCAGATTCAAAGCGTGGCAATCTCGTCATAAATTCCCTCACTACAGTCTTCTCTTCTGTGGCGTTCCCAGCTCACTGTGAGAACATACGGCAGTGCAAAAATAACTTTGGAAGTCAAGCCCGTAGAGGCGTTTCTTCTCATCGTGTGTATTTGTATACACGATATATGTATGTGTACCTACATATATAGATACAATGTAATAACTATATACTGTATAATATATAATTATTTATCCCCGTCGGAGGAGAAAATTAGTTTATGCCGCACAATTGCACTACTAACTTGAAAACTCGGAGAGAAAAGCTGCGGAGGATTAGAGAATACCAACTCACACAGTCCTACTGGTTGTTATTTCATAGGAAAGATTCCCAGAATCAAAACCGGTGCGATCTTCAACACAAACTCAAACAACAACAATACTTAAAGTAGATATTGTAAAATCGTCGTTGCAAGACTTGCAAAGAACAACGTATAATAACACTGACGACTTGACTCTCAGAGCTGCCTTGACTCTCAGAGCGAGTGTATCTTATAAAGCTTACTTCCGCTAATTTTCCACGGCTAAAACAGTAAACTTTTACGGATAGATTTCCGTAAGGAAAGACGTAGTACATACCTCTTCTTCTGGCTAATGTATCCTTAAAGAGTTTCATCCTGCAGAAGTAGAATATAGAGCTCTATAAAAATAGGTGTTGACATACGGTGCAAATTAATGTTTCAGAGTTGTGGCACAGAGAGAAGATATACTGAAGATAGTAAAATTATGAGTTGTGTATCTTTATTATGATGTCTAGACTATACACAGCATTAACATATTATGGAGTCTACAGCCTTATATCTTTATGTATGTTATGGAGTATTGAATTCGTACTTGCAGATCTGTACCCATGGAGTTTATAAGCTACATACTCTGCCACAACCAAATTTGGCTTCTTAAAATAAAGATACTCGTCAACAACATGCGGTTGTGATTTTTTTGTATTTAGGTACCAGAAATGCGTCAGTAGAATAATTCCTAAAAGGTCATAAATAGCATTTGACCTGCTTTTACGCTCTATTTGAGTCCACTACTGTTTTCTTCCACGAAAAAGCGAAAGCTGTAAATAAATCATTTTCGATCCCTTCCTTTTATACTTTGGGCTGTAATACTCCCAACGACAAATTCAGATCATTACATAAATTATACTATAAGCAACATACCGCACAAAGACGAGCAACTTCACTTGTACACACCACAACGATGAGAAGAAAGGGGTCTCAAAATCGAATTTTGTCGAGTACAATACTTTTGGGAAGCACACCAAAATGGATTGAGTGCACATATACTACACTATTTTTCCCTTCCTGCCATAAATAATATCCATGCATGTATACTTCCTTTATCTGCAAGAAAGCCAAACTGTCAGCTCAATAAGTTTTAAATTGCAATTCATTAAGGACATACATACATGTGATTTATTGTATGTTTTTATACAAACAATATTAGAATTACCATGGTCCCTTAAGTTTGCGACAGTTCCCACTGATATTGAATAGTCTATATCCTCCTATTTATTGTGTACCATGATTAATGCAGTAGTATATTCTAGTAGCTGTTAGAATCGATCCAACTCCAATGGATAGAGTAGATATTTGAATAGAATATCCAATGTGGTCTCGTATATACTTTTGCAAATAATTATAGAATCGTCATTTTTAACCGCACTATATAGCCGCAGAGAGACAGATATCTTGGGTGCATTAAAAAATAATCAAATAAGAACTTTGACATTTTCATGCGAGCACTGAGCAAGCACACACAAAGTTGAATGAAACTAGTTTGAAACCATATCAGCGTCAAGCCTTATGTACAGAAGATTTGCAATGTTCCCAGCAATATAAATGTATATTGTAGCTGTAGATGGGAAATTGCAGGGAGTGAATATGTGGTACACAGTGAGATGCAAAAAATTACCGTGAATCACATCACGAGCAGTTGGAGAAAAACTCATCCAAGTATTAAGATTCTCATGACCTTTATAAGTGCAGGACACAAGCATATTGTGTGTATTACAGTAATTGTCACAATTCAAATGATAAATTAAACCCTAAAGAAAGGCAAATCAACTTGCAAAATGAACACGATGAAGGGCTGAGTGGAAAAATGATAGCTGAAATCCAACCCTTAAATATCAATTCAACCCTTAAACATCAATGTAGCAGCTCCTGAACTCCCATTAAAAAAGGAGGATTGTATGTTGCACATGACTGATTGAGAGTGTTCTGAAAATCTACAAGTCGAGGACAACAGTGGTTTATTGCAAGTAGATATGTAGATATGTAAGTACAACACAGGAGTAACTGACATCAAATAGTAATGAAGGAAATATATAGAGCAACAATAAAGTTCATTACAGACCCTGGGTAGCTTAGAAAATTATTCATTACTTTACTCTTTCTACTCTCGTACAGTCAACTTCACAGTTCCTTCGACTTTATGGACACGAAAATAAAATGCTTCCTGTGTAGGAAAACGTAGATACTTACACAGCACTATGGGATACAGTATGTACGACCCTATATTTCATAAAATAAAATTCAAATCATACTAAAATAGGAGTAAATTTTATACTCGGAACACATACAAACGATGTTACAGACGTTTCAATTTTCCTTTGTCAGGTCCCATAAGACCTCAGTCGTCCGTATCTGTTGGTACAGCTTACAGCCGAGAGCTTCAGTGCAGAGAATATAAGTTCTTTCTAGGACAGAAGAATGAGACGAAAGAATATGGAATGAGTTTAACCAGAGCGGGCAAATAAAATTAACCTTATATTATATTTACACATTCATTATAAATGAGACATATAAGTCTACATCACTTTCCTCACGAACTGTCCACTGCCAAGAAAGGTCCTTTATGGCACACAAGCTGGTCAACAAGTCAGTTAATATTCTGAAGAAAAGGAATACAGCACGCAGTGTATGTGTAGAACTTGACATTTCACAACTGAAAAGCAAATACTATGTAGTGAATAAAAGCCCTGTTCAGCTCTCAGAAAATGCATGTCAAGTCCACAGACCTGAACCAAGTGTATCGGAACAGCAGTCACGACATTAATTGAATTTAATCCGGTCGTCATTAATACACTCAACTTGTGTAAAAATAAGCTATTCAATTTTCAACATACGGATGAAATCAAAACAAATTTTAAATTCTTTTTCATTGTGATCTTGTCGCCTCAAAGATGATAATAACATCCCATCTTTAAAAAAATATTGAAGTCACCCAGTAAATTTTAAACTTGTCGATGGCATTGTGATATATTTATATCGTGTGTATTATTTATATCGTATTATTTATATTGCATAGATAAATATACAGCCGAGAAGGAACGAGCAAAGAGTGCTACTTACAGCTTAAATATGTATACCTAACAAGATTGACGGCCTGAATGTGACAACGAAGGAGTCTCTTAAAACAGTTGGATTTTCAATCTTGATCCCTCGTTATTTAAATTATTCAAGTATAAAATCAACAAGGCAAATCATAACTCCATAACTCTCACTCCGACTCGTGTTTGTGTATATGCATAGCTTTAACACCATATTATCAATCTGTATATTTAGAATCAAATCTTACCATAGTTAACACATAAATATTCTTGGGACAATAACAAGCTCTAAAGTCAAATGTAGCGTCTGTCACTCTGTTTATCGAAGTATATGCTACCCATAATAATTATATTATAGTAGAACTATTCTAATCCCAGTTTTGGTTTATGTAATTACATATGCGTGGAACTTCAGCCTCGATGGGTTGACAGTGTGACAGATGAAGTTAGAGGCCACATACAAAAGGACTGTGTAAGTATGTGCTTTCATCTTATGTGTTATGGATGGAACTGTAAAGTTATAACAAAGTTCTTCGATACCTCCGTCCAATAACTCATCCATCCCATATTTTCCAGTTGTAAATTTTACGCTTCTCTTCTACGTCTTGCTTTATTATTGAATCTGTAAATCTGCTATAACTAAATCCTATACAGTTGTAAGGACAAACCTTGAATCCTCCCTTCTCATGTGAGAGACCTCATATATTCATTGGGTTATATCTGTATAAAGCCTTAATCCTTGCAACAGAAATGTCTGCTCAAAATACGATTACTAACAGATACGCACCAATGTATATGGGACAACTGGATTTTACTAATAACACTTCTTAATAGTTCAAAGCACAATGTCAGACTTGTTCGGAAATCCCATCCTATCTTCTAAATATCGGTTCTTTTTTATCCAAGCTATAAAGGGATGCAACAATTGTGAGCGAGTAATTCTATAGACAATAGACATGTATATCAATGTTCATGGAACAGTGTTGCTTCATTTTTTTCTATATAGTTGTTGAAGGCGTGGTCGAGAATAGATGACCATTTTATGAAATTTAGAAAGATTAGGGAAAATATGAGACAAAGAATTTTGAGCTGTGTACAACGATTCAATCATACTCTGTCGGCCATTACACGAAGCACAAATCATTAATAAAGGACTCGACCGACGCCTGTACTTCTCATCATCCACAATTACAGAATCACAAAAGACTACTGTGTACGCAGGATAGTGAGAGACAGCGTCAGTAGTGCAGCAATGAGTTTCTACATATACTTATATTTAAACCATAAATGCTTAACACCTTCACGCACAACGGACGTTATCACATCACACGGGAACATGATACACGTTGAAGACTTCCGCACGCAATAATGCTGTCACTATTACTATAATACGATACAAATATTCCCCAAAACATATTCCCGATTATATATAATCATTCCTATGGCAAGTAATCGTTATATGGGTAGATACTGAAATACGGCCTCTAATTCCGAACAATAATGTTGGAGGGCCATTATTTGCCGCATATTTTCATTCGTTGTAACTGACACTCAAAAAGGATTCTATTTAATCCACCCAATACAATGATGTTTGACGCACAATTAGCATTGAGCGGGAGTGAAAAACCGTAATGAACTTATTGCAGTTTACGCCAGTCAGCTGCCTTGTACCGTATACTTAGATGTATTTAAGTGTATACTTATAAAAATAAATACAATCTACCTATTTTAAATCTGCTGCGGCAGCAGATGGAGTTGGAAAAACATAAAGTAGCAGCAGATGGAGGCAGGTAGGTAGGTAAATACAATGAAAAACCATCGTAAACTAGCTTAAAACATGGTTCCCTTAAAGTTTTACGGGTGTTAATTGTATTAAATTGGAGTTCTTAACTGTAAACGTAACTTGTTGATAGTCATTTTAACAATTATTTTAAACAGCGTAATAACACGTGGTGCACAGAGGCACTGTTTTTAAAAACCACCCCCTAATATAGTATTACACATTACACACTAGTCTAGTGGATGTGTACTTAGGGTAGTGCCATTACATGGTAGTTAGTTAAGTTGAAGAATGTAGGGATTCATCAAAAAACCCGGAATCCTCGCATACATATGTGCCAAAAAGGGTGAATAATTAAAAAAAAAAGCTCTTTAATTCCGATAGAAACATATTAGTTTGTCATGCTTCCACCACTTGTGGAGTTTGGAAAACTTAAAATTATTTGAAAATCAGTAAATGACTTATCCTGACCATAAAAACATGTCACTTGGCCCGACGTGTCTTGCGATTAGCATCGACTCAAAAGAGCACACTTGGACGGTAAAAGACATCGAATTTTTATGTCTATTTCGTGAGGTAAGAGGTAACGTGGATTTTAGTGTGAGGCAATGATTGCTTTTTACTGTATTCCGTATCATTTACAGTCAGCACACAGACCTGCATTGCAAAGAAAAGAGTCACAGACAAAAACCGGATTCGCCACTTGAGGTTTGAATTCAACTTTGGTAATTTACGCTCTATAGCAAATGAAGTATGCACATAGGCCGCACATCTTTCCGCGTCCAATCTCGTCAAGCTGCAATGTGTTGACATGTTATCTGAAAATGAGCTGTACATTAAATCACTCCAGCTTGGCTCCCACACGTATCAAGTTTTCAGCTGAGATGGTCATGCGACAACAAAATTAATTTTAGCCGAGATTGCAATTTGCAATTCGAAAGTGAGTAGTTGACAATTGACAGTCAAATTGCATTCAGTCCAACACGGAGTAAATCAAGTTGAACGTTTATGCACTCAATTACATATACAAGGATTATAAACTGCATAAGAATTGATTCCTTAAAAGGGATGAGCTCCATAAGTTAAATTGAACATTAAGTAAGTCACTTTAATGCAGCCCTTTAAAGTAATACATGTGATTCTGGAACTTTCTTGTGATTTGTCAGGATATCAATTGACATGTGTACATTGTAAGAGTATCGTAACATAATGTCCCTGACGGAAAAGATAGAATTATTCTTCTGTAAGTATATTTACCTCCTCATTCTTTCCTCATATAGCCGAAGAGATAAAAACAAGCATGTGCATTATTTACTTTGAACTTCGGATGATTTCCTAGAACATCTCACAAGTAATTCGATGATAAGCAACAGCTTCCACATGATACTACCACTCAGTTGAGTAAAGCACATTATCACTATAGTGCACGGGAATGACGTCTACAAAAGTGTGTACTAGTTGATTGATACTTGAGTTGTTGTGAATTGTTCAATTGGCTTCCATTAAATTTCGAAAATCCAATTCAGCTGCTACAGCTAAAACCTATTACCAAATACTGCTGATAGACAGAATGATTCCGTGACATTCGAGCCCATTATAAAAGGAAACAAAGGATTGAGTACATCTACCATCTTCCATATCCATATACACTATTGTCAATACATTCTTGAAATATTTAAAGACGCATCAGATCCTTTACAGCCACTCGCTGATACTCCTATCGATACTGACATACTAGATCAAAGTAAAAAGTAAATTTATCCTTTAACTATTATATTATTATGAAACTTTCAGATTTCCTTCAAGTCCACAACACTGCGTAGTATCCCTTCCCAAGGATTCGACAAAAGGTGAAAATTGAAGATGTCCACACTTCAAAACAAATTCAACATGATTGCGTTTCAATCTTTATCAAACATTTCCCTTTGTTCTGTATATCATCTTTCGTAAGAGTATAAACTCTCTCTCTTGTTTTCGTGAAACCCAATGTTGGTTACATTATTATATTGCTAGGAATGCCGTTATGTGCTTTGTCATTTCCTTCAGGGACGAGATCAAGGAATACATTCCTCGCTTAACCATACGAGATGTACCACCCTTTTTCATGTCACACCAGTAACACCCATTCGGCATTCGGGTATTGTAAAGAATGCATTTTAGAGATGAGTAATGAGCCAATGTTTTGGCAGGAAGAGGCTAAAAAAAATAGTAGCGAGGATGCAGCAATTAAAAAATACGACTTACCAAATGAGATTTTTCGCATATCAACAACGGATGCGAATGCCAACTATCCCAAAGAATACTGTAATACAATATTTGCTGCTTCGAGTAGTTATCCAATGTAATTGTAAATAACTTTCCGACGACGAGATATTCGCTCGTCATTGAAAATATGCGGTTTCTTTGGAGTCAAGGTCTCGATGTTTTTGCATAGCACTGTGAATATTATTTTGATTTGACTGTGAGTACTTTGATCAAGTTTTCATAACTATACACATTCGAATCCTGAGGTAAAGTTCAAGTATTTCCAATGCAGTGTTTTAGAGATAAGAGTATATAAGTATACAGGAATGTTTGTTTGAAGTGTACATATATACGCGGATGCTGAATCAGTACGTGACTCAAGTTCAGAATCGCTAATAAGACCGGCGAGTGAATTTAGTCAAAAGGCAAAGGATACCAGCCTCTCACAATATCTCGTCCATTTAGGAATTACGATTTTGATGTCAAGTATATACACTGACACTACTGTTGTTAGCTACGGATCAACGTTAGTGTGAATCAGTCCAAATAATTAAACAAGTCTCTTCAGTGCTCCACAGTACACATACACACACACACTATATTATACGATACTTGAACGAGAAACAAACTAGTTTTTATTGAATGTACATATGTAAACTTTAATTTAGCAAGAAATAAACATTTCGCGATCGAATGATAAGGACGGCCAATGAAATCTCCCGACTGCCTCACAAACAACAATCGAAATTATATGTAACTATTGTGAGTGTTTATTACACATTTGAAAATGGAATCCTCCCGAGAACACACAATTCTCCAATTCCTTGGCTCAAAAGACTTGGAATTCAGTTTAAGAGTTCGTTAATATGACACTCGCTCAGAGTAATAGTTCAATGTTTTCGTTTTAAATAGTTATCACTATACAAAAACAGTTCATTCTGGAAATTCCTCCCATCCAAACCACAACAGTAACTGATGATAATTCCTTGCAAACACCCACTAAAAAGATGAATATTAATTGATCATAAAAAATGTGTAATGGTAGGAACAAGGAGCTTGTATAACTGCTTGCAATAATTTCTAATTGAAAACCCACAAATACAATTCAAGTAATGGGCTCTTCGCACACACACGCAACACATAACATTACACTTCTTTGAGCCACGGCAAAAATTTCCTATGCAAATATGCAAAATGGGATTTTTACGCCGAGCTAAAACTTTGGCATTCTAATTAAACACCAAGAGCATGTGTGGCACCCACTCACGGCTCATTTAAAATTCATTTCACTTTTTTGCCTCCATGGATAAGAAAAAACAACAACGGGATTCTTTCCTGCCACCAAACTGGAATAAAGGCACTAGAATTCAGAAAATCATTGGTTGCCGCGTTTCCGGTATAAATTTCAAGTCAACCAGCTACATATTTACCGGAACACATTTCTAGTCAAATAAATAAACACCTGGCACATTGACGTGTACTACAGTAGTATAGTAGAGGACACGAAAAACCCGCCTTGTTTTTTTTGCCCGACTTTTCTATATATATTCTCAGCTTTGTTAAAGACACGACATACGAGGAAACATCCGACCAGAGAAATTCACAATTTTTTCGAATTCAAACAGTTTCCTAATTTATATTTTTCAGTGGATATTACACACAGGCACACATATATACACACCACACCACTGTATACAGAAAAATATAAAAATAGCTGGGATTCACAGGAATATGAGCGAACAATAAGTGATGATCAAGCTGTGTATGTAGAGTCAGTGACAAATGAAGACAGAACTCGTGTGTATAATTTTTAGGAGATGAAACAATTTTTGGGACGAGTCGTAATTTTGCTCAAAAATAATAACGTAATCCTTGTTAACTTCACGTATAAAAGAAGTAATATACTCTCAAGGTAAAACTCGTATACTCACGGGCTGGATGAGTTCTGTAACTCATTTGTTGCTTAGTATCTGGTTTGTTGGTTTGGGCTGCATCTGCAGGCGGCTGAATAATAACATTATCCTGTGTGCATGTGAGGGGGATGAACTGAAAGTGATGCGAGACTATGCGGGCAAATGGGAAATCCTCTGTCACAAAGGACCGACTAACTCGCCTTATAAGCAACGAAAATACGAACAGAAATAAAGGTAAACCAAACAACTGCTGTATAGCTGCTGTTGCTGCATCCAACATAACATCCACTGACAGGGGAGTTTTCAAACCACTATGCTGTCTTAACAAGGGATCGGCTCTGTCTCGCCATTAGCTCCAACACATGTTACTCACATTTACCTTCCACTGGATGCTTCTCACTGAGACACCCAGTATCCCCTGCACCATTCAAAAGTATACAAACTGGAAACTCAGGGAATAGCCATAAGAAACTGATTTTTCCTATATATATCTATCTACTTTAACTTTACCTGCTCTCTGCCCTTCCAAACAGCCACATTCAACGTTGTTATTCCTTCCTAAGTAACTATATATTACAAGGTAAACTTTGCTGCAAACGTAATTTTTTGAAACCAGAAGAACTGCTAAAATGTTCACACAGTTTTTCTCGTCTATAGCAATTGATAATGTAGATCCTCCCATATGTAAGTTTTAAGTTGCCATGGAAGTACCTGTAATGCATGTATTTATTGTCTGTAAGACTTACATTGTGGGTATCCATAGCCAAAAGCGTGTGAGTTAAAATATCTACATGTGCACGTTAAGTACTGACATACAATTTAAGCATCTCTACATATGCAAGATATATATAATATATGTAAGTACATCTATATGTGCAAGTTATGTGTGTACCTATATGCACAAGTTATATGTGTACCTATATGCACAAGTTAAAGCATACACAGTTACATACACAGCATATACAGTTTGTATATACTCAGGTAGGTATTTTAGTTTTTATGTGTAAATTATAGTGTCTAAAAAATATGTACGAAAATACTGCAACAGTTCTCCAAGGGAAAAATATAGCACTCTATTTCATCATTCTGCATGCACTGTTTCGTTTTATTTGTCTTATATAGATTTTTCCGCTGAGGCAAGCTGAAAGAGTTAAAACCAGGCTACGGCTTCCTTACATCACAATATATATATACTTATCGCTGTTTCTCATCTGAACCATAAGAAGACTGATTAGCACACTAATTTGTTGTGCAAGTCCTTTGCACAAACGAATGATTCGTTAAGGTTGAAGATGATCTCAAGGGGATGTGTTGTGAAAGCTCGATGTGCTATGGAGCTCAAGTGCATATGCGAGATGAATATTTTAATTGTGCATGTAATCCCCGATTGCTGCACGATTATGTTTAGTAACGGAAGGATTGTAATATAATAGCTATATACATATAATCCTTTTACACTGGGCAATCATAAATTTGCCAGGATGGACTTGAATTTATCGTTGTATCCTCCTTCCACTTTATTGTCAGTCTCTTCTTGTATTACTTGGACAGAAGTCATACTGTCTGACAAGGCGAGGAAGATGATCGTGAGTAATTTGAAGTGTATATATTAATGTACAACACTATGCACACAATGGATTCCGGTAGGTACATTTTAAATTTCTTATGTTATTGAAGTTGTTATTGAAGCCACCTTACCAGGAGGGTTTCAATAACATTCTAATATGTATCTTCAGTGGTTTTTAATGTGGTCGTTACACACTTTAATTTCCTTGCGAATTTTGAGTATGTATTATACTATAAACGTAATACTTTGAATGCACATTATATTCGCTAATGCAAAGTTCACCGTAACTTTCAGCTTTATCATGCAGCTGTCCATAATTTGGTATTAGTTTTTCATGGCTTCTTGATAGCCTTACTGGAATGGTGCATTTAAGTCACTGGAAGCACATGCTTATTTATGATTTCTTTAGCTCGGGCGATATTTTAAATTATGCTTGATGGCATAGTTGCTGTCATTTTTAAAATTTGGACAGAGATTTAAATAAAGCTTAATCATCTTTTGAAGAGTCAGTAATGCTTAGAATCGGTGATAAATATTGCCAGAGATGGGATTTGGGATTAGGAGTAGGAGCATGAAGAGATGATGTGGGGTTTGATGATATGCTATTGGTATGTGTAGGAGCTGCTTTGAATTATTGCTGGTGTATATCCTGTCATTTATTACTATCAGTCAATAATTTTTCTCAGCCTGTCCTTACGCTGAATTTCCATGTATCTTAAGCGTCCTCGTAGAGGTTGAAGTTCAACTTTGATAAACACATGCACGTCATATATACTACGTTGGACCTTGTGATGGCCATACAATTTATATTTTGTGAGAGAAGACTATTTTATACTTCTGCATAATCAAGTTATCAGTCATTAAGCATATATTGCTCATTTTTGAGTATGTAAGATTATATTGTCATATCATGTTTGTACCAAATATTTCATTATTGAGAAAATCGTTGGGGGAGATGGCTTATACCTTTAAATAGTAAATCAGGAATATGTCAAAAGTTTTTCAAGCTGTCAAATTCTAAGTACTTCTTCAGTGATTCAGACATAATGTGGCTTTGAGTGACGATAGTTGAATGTATAATGAGGATTTTTAAATTAATTTTATATTTAGTAGGACAACTACGCTTTCATCCACACATTCAACTTCATGAAGATGGGATGCACAAATGTACGACGAGGCACATGAGTTTCTGCATGATCCCCCAGTGAACAAGAGTAGTTTGGAAAATGGGAAAAATTAAAGAAAATAACTTATTTCCTTTCGTTGACGACTGAGTGAGACGAGTGTAAGATGTTTGAGTAATGTTGCCAGTGCAATATTTCCTCCTCTTCTGTCCTTTATTATGTCCTACTTAGGAGACTTACAACAGGAGCAAGAATGTAAAGGAAGACTTGTGTGGCATCCTGGCATATTATTGAAGCGACTAGCTTATGCTGATCCGACTCATATTTCCACTTCGTATGTATCCTTACGTTCTCTAAAATGGCCTTGCTTGTTGAAGGGAAAAGGACCTTACATTTTTTTATACAAAAATCCATGCAACACAGGCTGGAATAAGTCCCTATTTCATTATCACATATTGAGTCTACAGTGAGAACACATGGGTCTGAACCTTTTCTACTATGCACCATCCTTTGATTCAATAAATCCAACTGTATAGTATGTATTTGTGTCAGGCTGGAGGTCCTCATATATGTCTCTCACAATTCGTATGAAGGTACATTGGACGGGTCGAGATCGAGAGCCTGGAAGCTGAACCCTCATCCTTCGTACTTCATAACCAATCCCATTTTTCTCTTCTCCCGCATCCTACAACGTCTGATCCTGATCCTGCACACGTCCCTTCAAATTTTCCCAGGCTTCCCTATTCCCCCTACTTCAGTAGCCTATATTTTCCACATACGTTGAACCACTCCGAGTCTCCGAGTTTTTACGTACAGATTATTGGAATAAAGACCCTCTGTCATTTACCCCCTAAAATGTAAGTCGATCATACAGGAGGCCTATAAGGACATGGCGACCTAAAGGCTGAGTAAGTATAGTACGACTTGTGACCTTTAACTGTTTTAGTACAAACGTAAGTCGAAGATGTACTACAACATTCATGCCATGATGAACCTTCACCTTAGGTAAATAATGAACTGTCCCTTTATTTTGAGGTCGAACCAAAGTCTATGGTCAACTACAAGCCTAAGTGGTATAAGCAGATCCGCTACAACCGTCGATCATGAAAGCTGCAAATGTAAGTAAATAAATTAGCAAAATGCAAATTTCAAAATGATGTAAGTGTTCGAATATTTAAATCCGCAACTATTTTTAGTTTCTAGATTATATGGTCATATAACGCATTCTATGCTTTCCTCCTCATGGGACACCAGATAGGCAAATAGGGCATTTAATCCTCCTCAGGTGTCAATGTGCTTCATGCACTTTGTAATGCAAATAGCGGACAAGTAATACAAGGTTCTGTTCGAATCCAGCCTTCGTCATACATCCGCATGATAGCTTTCATTATTGAATTCGCGTCTTGTGTTGAGTGAAACAAATACAAAAGTAATGCTCTATGTACGAAAATAAATCGATACAGCTGGATGATGCATGTGCTGTGGTATAATAAATGTACTTATAGTTAAGTACAGATACTACAAAATAAATGCAATGTTGGCTGCAAAGCTAGTTGAATAGAGATATTGTGTACAACTTTAGTCATGTACAATTAATTATGTCTCTGTCTAAGTTCGGTTGCAGTCTTTCGTGTTGATACTTTGCATTTAGGTTCATCGTTATTTTGCCTGCTATAATATTCCTTCATAAAACTTTGCTAACCAAGACATCATTAATGCAAGGCAGCGTACAGAAATCCTACTATGTATTTGCAAGTATTCCAGTTGAAGCATCATTAGTAGTGTAACATGTAATGGACAGCACCCCGCAGATTCAGCTAATTCAAAAACCTGTCGGGAAAATACTGCAGCACAGTTTGACTTTGAAGCTGTTGACTTTCATTCGCATCGCTTTTTCACAAGGAAGAGGAATAAAATTGATTTGGAATCCACGCTTCCTGTTCTTCTTACGTATCTATGTATAACCCTTTTAATTCCTGTAATACTACTCAATAATGCGACACTGTAATCAGTAGAAATTTAAAATTCTCATTAAAATCAAATAATGTCAAATTTAAATTAGCGACTGTAATTTGATGGATTCGATTCCTACAGTGCTCTTCAATTAAAACTCCTTTGCAGTAATTACTTCTTAACGCAAAGCACACACTTACCATTACAAGCTCCTTATTCCTCTTTAAGTTACTTAAGCTAAAAATGTGCTTCCATACTTCTCTGTCATGTTTTCACATACTTTTCTACAAATACAACATATTAACGGGAAATACTACAGAATCAGTGAAGGGAGGTAGGTATAAAGAATATTTCTTCTTGCAATCACAAGCCACAACCATTTAATGCCTGACCAACGAGAATCGCAAGGAATGAGTTTATTAGCTAATTGGAAACTAGCCTGAATCCATATAGATTAACAATCATTGCAGTAGTGATGAAATGCTAAATAGCTATCGAATGGCTCAATTGAGTGATAAGTATATAATTCATACTGATGATACATCGTCATGAAAACCATGCAATTAAAACCAGTTTTTAGTGGCCGAAACATAAATAATATTTGCCTTTTGATAGCTGTAAAGTAATCAACTCCATGATATACAATCTACCATTTATTTGGATCCCAATTTTTCCCTTTTACATGTTCTAAGTTCAAATCACAATTTATTATTGAAGTTCCTGTACAATGTGTACTACATTGGATTGTCAAACTATAAAAAACCATATTAGCAAGTTTTAAGTGAAGTTGAATTTTGAGGAAATTAAAACGGAAGAGTCAATAAAATCTCAAAAATTAATTTCCTTTCTCCATTTTTATTAGGTGTTCTTTAAGCAATATATTTCCTCTAATCATGAAAGCTTTGATCTCACAGAAATATTTACAATGCAAATATTATCCATTGTTAAAAATCATTAATAGAAATCAGAGACTTTGAAGAGTTACTAAAGAAAAAGTGTGATGTACAAAGAATCATAAAATAGGGAAATAAAAGTACCTGCGGCAAAAAACGTGAGCTTGAACACGTATGAAAGTATAAAAGCATGCTGTTACGTATATTACAGATATATGACTATATTGCATCTTTGTTAAGCGTCGACATACGCAGTTTTATTACAATACAAATCAATTCAATAGTAAAATCATTTTGGCTACATGAAAATTAATCATTAAAGGCAATCAAATTCCTTGCAGCCACATGGTCGATGAAATCTGACATGTATTTATGTATTCAAATAAATTGTCGTTTGAAGGTTAGATCTTTTCTCCGAGAAACATTCGAGTTTTCTGAATCTGACAGCAAATCTACAAATTGCATCAATACAGTGTTGGTGTAGTGTAGTTAAGCAAGCCTTCTTACAGCCTTCTTAGGTATAATATTGGAGGCTTTCCCAGACCCAGTGTAATCATATGTCTTGTATTTTTACTATGTACACGTACATGTGTGCTTTCTGGAATCATCGTTATAATAGGTTTGATTTTGGTGCAGCCATCGTTAGAGCTTTGCTGTAACGAACGCTATAAGGTTTGGTGCAGTTATCGTTGTATGTTTTGGTGTAACTAACCATATACATAAGTTCTGGTGTAGCTTGCGTTGTGACTATTACATATGTAGTTATGATTATAAGTACCAAGGTATAGCTGTAGTACGTTTTATATAGTAAAGCTAACACTGTAAGTTAACGTTATAGCTATCGCTTTAAGTTTTACTGTAGCTACCACCATAAATTTTGCTGTAACTAAACCTATAACTGTAACCCTATAAGTTTTTGCAGCTAGCGTTGTGAGCTCAGACTGAAAAATCCCTACACGTTGTATACTAGCACAAATACCTATAATTATCCCTGTAACCATCCCTATGTATGTTCTTGAAATGATCCTACATGTGTTCAAGATCCAATGTGACTCCGATGATAATCAATAAGTTTGTGAGGTTGAACTGGATATTTTTTCATTGCGTTAATTTTGCTTTGTATATTTTTTTAGTAAAACACTAACAAGCACAGATAATATGTTGGCTGCTACACCATAGCCTTCAGAATTAATCATCACTTGAGTGATTATTGTCCATGCTGGTGATACTGAATGGAATGGGCGCAATAGTGTAAAGTATAAGAGGTGTATATGATTATATAGATTACACTACACGTACGAGATGATTATGACAATCATGAAATTACACATCTGATATTTCCCTTTTATGTTCATTTGCCCGTTCATTCGCGAACTAGTTATTTGATTTACATTAACAGTCACACATACCATCTGAACCATGTGATGCATGCATAAGTATCTTCATTACATAGTCCTGAACATTCATGGCATCGTAAGGGCATCTTCTGCAAAAAGCCAACAAGCTGTATACTTAAAAGGAAGGTGTATATGCATTTAATCCTTGTATATATTTAATCAGCCTATATACTTACACTAGTTATATACCAACAAAAAGACAAAATTGGACACTGTAAGTCTATCTTTATCTACTATACACCCACAAAAATGATATAGATGAGGACAACGTGTATACAGTAACCGCATTCCGCACTCTTCACTTCTTCAATTATGTCTATACTTGTATGCTTCTGATTTACTGTCACAATTTATTTTGTAAACATGTCTTTAAGTACCTAATTTAGACTTGTAGAAAAGTTCCTGCGGCATTTTAAAGAGCGTATTATTAATTTTAAGTTTTTTATCTTTGTTGTTCCTTCGACAGCAAGGAACAATAGCAAGATATTATTATGGGCACCATTTGGCATTTATAAGTCTTTTGTGTATGTAAAGTTTTGTATTTTTGCTAACTCATCCCATGTCATAATTATGACTTTATATGTCTTCCAATCTACTGTCGCACTTAAAATGCATTATATTTCAATCCCTTTCATTGCCAACCATTACATGCTTTTTTCTCTTATTTTACTACAAGGACAAGCAATGTACTAATATAATATGCACATGGCTGCTACCGAGTTGAATATGATAAATCTACATGTTTTACATTATTTATAAGAAAGGAATTCATTACATCTGTTTTGGCAGCTAAGAATTTTGTAATAACATTTGATGTTTTAACTTCGTTTTACCCATTGCATTGGATTTTAATCTTACAAATTTTAGCAATAGCGTTAGTTAGGCTTTTTTCATTTTAATATAAAGATGTTGCGGAACATGCCATTGCATATAAACTCTTTTACACTGTTACCTAACCATAGGCAAAGACTTTTTATATTATCATAGAGATTTATATAATTAATTACACACTGTAAATGTAATGTAAACATTAAGACATCAAACAGTATGAAATAAAGCATTTCATATGGAACCACCTCATACACTTTGTTTCAGATCTGTTGTGCTTGAAAAGTAATGTGGATGAACGACTTAAAACTATCTGTGGATAAAGTCCTTTTAATGACTGCAACTAAAAAGCGGCGTATTCATATAATTTGTAGCTTCGACTTAAATTATCTTTCCTTGCAGACTCGACCCTAAGCGGTTGAGCCGCAAATGACTCTAGTGCGTTTTTGCAAGTTGTAAAGAGACGCTTAATTTTGGGGAACATGAAAGTAATAATTAAAAAGACGGGAAGGAAAGTGAAATTAAGGAACTATCTTGGGGAATATTACCCTGTCTACATGGCGTATGAGCTGTAAATCACATGGATGAAAGATACTAGATACTATACTAGCAAATTATTCATTCTATTACGTCGCATAAAAGCCTTCTGATAACCGATGTGCAAACATAATACTCTTCTTTTATAAATATGTGAGTAATCGTCTACAACAAGTGTACGGAAGGGATCTATACATTACATATATGTATACTCAGGTGCTGGATTAGGGTTACCGGAGCACGTTTACAATTCTCAAGTTAAAATAGAGCAGGCGAGCATGTTCTTATATAAATGTATCCGCGGAGCATACCTGCATTGTAATCTGGGAATTAATGGCCTGACATGCTCGGCACCTTTTGCTAAAATAAGAGAAAAACATGGGTATAGAACTGTGAAACGACTGCCCGCCGGATTGGTCTTACGGAAACTCAAATGGCTGTAATGCCTAAATAAGAGTAGGAACAGTGCGTCTCTGATTGTGAGACAAGCTTCCTTCCCTTCATCTAACATTCAAATAATCGTGTCGATTAAATTTGAATTAATTACAAGTTAACACGGAATATTTAGTAACTTTTACTAAACACCGACACGCACCGTCCTTCTTCACAAACAATAAACAGTAATTACGCAACCTAGTGTCTATTATGCTGCTGTATGTAAATAGTGGGGGAGAAACTACTTCGTACATTGTTTTTATGTATAATTTCCTGTAGTTTAACATATTACATTTCCTAGGCTTTACATATATTGTATAGGTATATTTTATTTGGTATGTGATAATCTAAACTTCAAAAATTCATACATAATCTAAACATATGTGATATACCATTTATGTAAAGATAGATACGTTTTCTCAATTTTTAAATTCATTTCTTATATGTTTTTCTATATAATATAGGTATATCTTTCCTGTAGATAAGTTCCACAGATATTCCTCATAGATAATAGCTCATCGTCCGTAAAGGAGCATGTTACACGGTTGAAGTTAAAAAAAAGTTTGTAAAAGGTTGGTTTCGTTTTTAAATGCAATATTCTCGGAATGTGTGTCGGACTGGAGACAGGAGAACATTCAGCATTTAAATTTCAAATGTTTGCTCTGAAGTGTCATCATCATATATACGAGAATGACAGAAAGTTTGGAAGAGCCCAGCAAGTTGTGCTCTATCCGGATACTCGTTCTCAAAAGTTGAAGACTGAAATTTTGTTGATAATGATTTTGAAATTCAAAATGACACTGGAATAGACTTACTTGATGTGACAGGGCTCCATGAGACGCGTAAATAATCATCTCTTTGAGCTCTCAATGTATGTGTACATGTGAGTTGGGAGAGAGGCAGATGACATTTAACACATTCGAATTACGTCAGGAATATTCAGCAGTAGTTAACATTACGGAATGGCTGATGAGACCATTTCTACCATATTTGCTTGTATTTATGGAGAAAGTATGGAAATTAAATTACAGAGAAAAACGAGAAACGTGCAACTTCTTGAGCTTGTCGAGATCCCGAGGACAGTCCTTTTTTCCTGGTGCTTTGTATTCCAACAGAGTGAGCACTTGGCCATTGTTAAGCTAAATATATTTTCGTCTTCTATAACTACACATTGTACTAGTAATATCAATAGCAAGATATCTAATGGCTCTCCCTTTCAAGCTTTTATACTAGACTCTATCTTCAGTCTTATTGTTAGTACATATAAGGAACAGACTGCAGTCAGGACGAGATTCTTAAAGGGAAGAATTTTGTCAGGTTTAACCCAATTTTTTTCTTCATCCAGTCTTACAAGATGCTCAGCTTCTCTCTCTCTCTCTCTCCTATCTCTCTTCCTCTCTTCCACGTTTACTATATAAATGGATCAATTCTAGATATCGATCTGGAATGGCTCTTTAAATTTACATAACCTTACAATCAGGTACACTTCATTATTCTTGAAGAAAAAGATTTCAAATAAATTGCTTTTAAGGGGTTACCCTCCTCCTTTCGGAAAATGAAACACATTTTTCTCACAGAAACAGTCTTTGTGGAGAAGGAGATGCTTTGATCTCAAGTCAAACTCATGCTTTTAAATTACATTTTTACATTTTCTCTCATCTTTTTCTCTTCTTCCTGTTGCCATGCTTTATTTGAGAGTGTATACGAACACAATTACAAGAAGTGACTTTTAAGACGTCTTGGAGACACAATCCCACATCCATACATACATCCATGTCTTGTATCTTTAGATTTTACAACTCACATTCAACAGTTGATTTGGTCGGTCCTGTGTATGTTTAGTGTATGTGCATGAAAAAATAACACGAGCGTTGCTACACAAGATAATCGGCACTCAAAATCATAAATAATTGTTGACAATGGTTAATGTTTGTACACATTTACTGTAAGTAATGAATAATTGTGTCCAGAGATTGCACGCATCGCAGAGGACACATGCCTTACAAGGTAACGATAAAAATCTGAGTCCCATGTGGTGCATAAACCAGGCAATAATGTGTGACAAAATATCATTGGCAACTCCATCCCTTAATATAAAGCTTCAGGTTATTGTTGTATTATTCACAATCCAATAATGAGCACTCCGAACCCAAGATAATTACTTTAAAGATTTACCAAGCATGGAATACTAATCCGATGGTCACGAGAATCTTCCCAATGGTGCATGGCATATTGTGGAATTAAAGTTAACGGCGTTAGACTTTTACTACAGGTAATACCAGCATGGCTAAAGGCAAAGCGTTGCGGAGTCGATGGTTATAGCAATAGCGTTAAAAGCAAATCATAAAGCGAGTGTAATAGCCAAATAGTATATGACTTAAAGGTGAATGTTGTGTACAAGCAACTGGTCAAGAGGTTACAGAGTAATAATATACAGACGAGATTGAAAGAGTATATCAATGTATATATAAAATTCTTTATAGGCACTTATCCATACAAAGATTTTTTAGGAAAACGGGACGACGACGCAATGTTGGTTTTTTACAGCATTGTGCATCCTACTAATATGAACAAAAGCTAGGATTCACAAAAGCATTCTTGATTTATCATAAAAATTCTCGGTGTCGTATAATGTCAAATTCCGCTTATATGGCTACAATGGCTCCATTATCAAGGCTTAACAAATCCATCAAGTAGACAAAAAAGAAGGGTGTTATGGAATAAAAAGTTTTATTTGGGGCTAAAAAAAATCACTCTATATTATCTACTGCTTTTTCCTCCTAATAAAATGTGTAGTACTTAGTATCTCAAACTACAAAGCTATAACGTGCCTCATGTCGAGTATCACAAAGATATGTGTAAAATGTCCGGGATTTTTGCTAAATGACAGCAACGGCATTATTGCCTTTTAATGTACTGTACGAATACACTTTACGTTGAAAAAGGAATACACTTTAATGCTTTTGTTAAAGTGCTTCACAAATTATTTGGTTTCAGATTATATTCAGTTCACTCAGTTATGCTTCATTAGTTATTTTCATAATCGACTGTAATTCACTTTGAGTATGTATACTTACATATATCAAGCTATATATCTATACGTGAAATACTTATAAAGCCCGAAATATTCCTAAAGAAAAAAAGTTAGTCATGTAGCACCAAATTCCTAAATTGAACATTGTTTTAGCTATTTCAGTTGAAAGAGGATTTGATGTTCACGTCAGAATCTCCAGTAATTTATTTTCTTGGAGGTGTACAACAGAATCTATTATAAGAGTCACTACATTATGGAGGCAATGACCGGCCTTGCTTGTGACTTTTAGGAAACTTACACATCATATTTAGCTTGAGGAAACTAACTACTAATATTGTTTGGAATAGACGACTGGTGCACACATCTGAATTATTATCACACACATGCATTACAACGTACAAGCATCTATGTAACATTAGTAATTTGTAATCAGCATACAATGAGAGCTTCGTTTAAATCCATTTAAGCTTTGGAGAGTATACAATCCCTGTGAGATTTTTTCTCTCTGACATTGCATTAGCAAATTACTAGCTCACTAGAGTCCGCAAGTTTATATAAACGTTGTTAATAAGCCCAGCTCACTGCATACATAAATGTACACATCGCGAGAAATCTTGAACAGCTGTACGCATAGCTAATATTACATTACTGTCATTTTACTTAACTCATCCGTTCTTTCAAGTCAAAATGTTGACTGGCTAAATTAAATACTCTCCTTCATGGACTCGTCGGACATAGTAAGCATACAGAGTAGCTGTCTATAATGTGTGATCTTGTTTATTTAGCATATATATTTCATGTAAATATGAACTAATATGGTTTTATGGACCTTGCGATATTTAGCGAAAGATATATGAAAATGTAGTTAACAGCAGACACATGCATATCATATCACTCTTTGTCGCAGTAAAAATTGTGTACTTAACTATACACACGTACGAAAAATTGGATTTAACTAGATTCGCTTTACGTAACGAAGCTATCAGAAGTCGCGAAGCCGTCTGTTTACGCTACTCATACAATTCTATAAAAGTGATTGTTGGAATTGTAAATGTAATTAAAGTAGTGATGGCGTTATGGCTTAAATTATGATAAAAGCCCCTTGTTCAGACGTTACGGCATCACGATGAAGGAAAAAGTATGGAATTTAAATGCTGGCAAAAGAAAAAAGACTTAAATAACGTTAATGTGTACATCTGTATAGTGTATAGTTGAGTAAACGAAGCTTAAGCTTCCATTTGGCTAATGTACAGGTAATTCTTTAAAATAACAGACTTAAGTATAGATTATGCAACTAAGTCCATGTATGCCTTTACAATACTTTCATCACATTATAAATAATTCAAAGGAAACTGAGAAGGCAATGATTTAAGCTTTTCATACTCTGGACTACTTCATTTATTTGTTTTTAAGGCGGGCAACTTATTAAAAGTAACTTATCAGTTTATTTAAGGTAGGTAACTTGTCAACGTAGTTAAGGTAACTTATATATCAACTTATTTAATGTAACTTATCAGCTTATTTAAGATAGTTTATCGAATTATTTAAGGTAATTTATCAATTTATTTATGGCAACATATTAATGGTGGTGGAGCTTATTACATATGGGTAATCATAGTAATAGACAGGTAGTTATAGTAATTTCGATAACGAATTCACCACAGAAGAAGGAAAATAAGTCCAACGCCTCCCATCTACTTGCCACCCAGTGTAACTGTAAAAATGTAGGGACGGCATACCACAAACAACAGCAGGATTTCCGTATTTTTCGGCCTGATTACCGATTGCAGAACCGAAGTGTTTATTCCTATTGACAAGCCTGTCCACTATAACTCCGAAATGAAGTGGATCGATATATGAATGTAATTAAAATTTTATAATGACACTCGAAAAAATTCGCAAGCAAAGTGTCCACACCATGGGAAAGTACTCTACCTTAATATTTACAAAGAGCAGAGTTAATTTGTGGTCTTGGGATTGATTCTCTAGCTCAACTCTAAATAATTAATTTGATTCGGAGCTACATTACTTTGAAGTAGGCTTTTTAAAGCGCCTATAACTTTCGCAGTAGTGCCCGCTGCTGCCCGCATTCATATATTAATGTACGAGTGCCAGGACTGGGAAATAAACCAGGGAGTTTTGACTGAAGGGGATATACTAACAATAAGGACTGACAGTAAAAACCGAGTATTTCTTGACTCGGAGTTGCCTTTGGACGTCCCAAAGTGACACCGGTCGTATTCGGTGGGAATATGTAATATCGAAGGTAAGACCGGAATATTAATCGAGCCAGGGGAAAAATGAATCAAGCGATATCAGATCCTGGACATTGGTTAACCACTCGCTACTTCCTGTGTGCGACAAAATATTCATGCTGATGCTCATATTATTATGACACGACACTTTATTACATTTATTGTATATGGAGACTCCAGTGTTGGTATCAATGTTCTACAATTTCGTGACGGACCTCTCTGGGCGTGAGTACTTCGCCCTTGATTGATCAAAGATACTAGAAGTCTGCATTTTGAACTATGTAGAAGTAGAGCGGAGTTTAAATTAAATCCTTTGTCTTGTTTGCTCTTTTGGTTCGGGTCGCCGCAGAATTTTACCTTTGCAAATGCTGTATAGTAGTGTGGTCCTTACTATCTTGAAACTTCCTTTTGTTGATCATGTTCTACATATCTCCTCGCATTTTTAATGGCCAGAGAGGTATTTAATTCAGCACATACAGTTCTAAAATCTTACAAACTCCCTGTTGAAATATCCCTGCTTCATATTTGTACCTTTGTATGCGCCGTGTTCGCATTTTTGGTACCATCTACATATTTACGTACCGCACACACAATTTTTATGTATCCGTACATACACGTTTATATCCATACATATACATTTTTGTATCCATACACATATATTTATGTTTCTATACACACATATTTCTGTACCCATATACCCACACATTTATGAAACCCGTGCACATATTTTTATGTAAGCCGTCCACATATTTAAGCCGAAGTAGCAGGCTTCTCAATAACAAGAGATAAGCAAAGTTCAAAGTAGTAATTTCTGCTTGAACTGGAGAATTCCAAGGTTTAACTCGGAAAATTCTGCACGCAAAGGATATTATTGCAAGCACACACCACTGCATATCAAGCATGTTTGACTCCGTACTGAGGGTATTATTTAAAACCATAAACTATGATGCCACTCAGTAAAAAATTGAAACGAGGTACATGTATGTATTTGTAAGGATTTTTTATACGCCTTCAGGAATATAAGAGTTTTTCCCCGCACTCAGGTCATGCAGGAAAATAGGCTTGACATGGTACGGGGAGTCCCTGCAATATTACATAAATTTCCCCGTTCTGCACCCTGTCGGGATTGTCTGAATTACCTTAGTCAGTGTATAGGGAAAACTATATTGTTCAATGCGTGAGGACGAATTGTCGGGATTTCCCAGTTCAGATTTTTTTATTGAGTATTGCCATTATGTTTTAATTCTTGTGGTTTTGCCATTTCTTTGGCACATTCATTTTCATTTTTTGCCGAGCTTTCATCTCTCTTTGAATGCTCCAGCATGCCTTTGTCTGCTATAATATGCTTGTGTTATGGTGGAAGTGTCGTGGAAAGCTTGAGAGCACCAATATTGAATATATTTTCAAGTGTACACATGAATCCCTACGCTTCACTTCCAGCACACAATACAATTCTTTTTGAATGGGGGCTGTTCATATTAGCATGGCATTTAAAATTCATTCAGTTTCTATTTTCTAGTTTATCTTGTAATATGATTACGTCTGTTTGGGAAGGAAGCGCTGGTACCAGCGGTTGGAAGATTCAACAAAGTATTATATAGGCCATTTACCATAAATTGTCTATAGAAATGAGCTTCAGAATATCATCACTTGGACTGAGCCACAACCTCGGCTCTGCACAGAAAGTAAATCAAACCACGGGGCTTAATAATGCCTTGAAAGGACAGGCTTTCTTTCATTTTGTTCCAGTTAAACCAAACCAGCATTTCCTTGTTCGATCCGCTAATCTTGTTTGGTCGTTTCCACATTGCTTCTCATCTACTATATAACAATACAGGTATAAGGTGGTTGTGGTAGCTATTTTAGTAGCTTTATAGTAGTTTTTCCACTAATCTCATTTTTAAGTTAAAACGGTAAAGGTCTGAAAAATACCAACTCGACACGATCTGATTGTGTAACTTTCTCATTAGGTTTAGGAAGTTTTCCCTAATCTACGCCAATGAAGCTCTGTATAGGAACGTTGGATATGTACATAACAACGTATGAATCGTATGCATCTGCATGTGTGAGTAGCTGTTGACATTCAATATATTAAATTGAATAGCGAAAGGGGTTTTTAAGATCGGTGCCAGTTGATAATTTAGTAGGCTATACAAGTAGGGAAATTATAGGTTTGATTGAGAAATACTCTGCAGTTGGTGGCACGGCAAATGGTAGTTAGGCTCCGTGTGTAATGGAATAAATTATAGAAAAATGCAGCCACACAAAAAAGTTTTGTTTTCTTCATGACTACTTTTGGTTTTTAGTGGGGCCAATCAAATCCTCCCACATTACTACACATTCCAGCTTATGACATGAACTCTGTCATTGTGTTTCGTCCCACAAATTATTCTCCTAGTAAAAGCTCGCTTAGCTTTAAGTGCCTCTGATGAGGCAAAAGGCTTGGAATCTATTGTGTTTGGAAGCCTTTGAGTATAGGGAATCTCAGCCGAAATAAATTAATCCTACCTTGTTTGTTGACTGACTAGAGATACATGGGTATATATGTTTATTTATGGCTACTCGTATAACGAAACAACAACTGAGTAAACAGCGAATCTTAATTCCAGGAGGAATAAAGTAGAAAAATTGTAGCACTTACCCCAAACCCATTGTAAAAAAGTTTCTTCTTCCGTACGTTGTCAACTGTTTACGTGTCACAACTACCGAGGAATTTCTCAAGGGATTTCAATCTCAACAAGCTTGATATTTTTTTGCGTAACAAGTTTTGCATTACGGAACGACACGGCTAAGTTTTGCACGATTTTCTTTCTTAGTCTTTGGATCACACCGGGAGTACAGGAACAAGTTTTCTATTACATGTAATAAACGGAGCTCTTTTAATAAACTTTTCAAAGAGTTTCGATGCTTACGTGCATACACAAGTCGAGATACAACTAATTACATATGTACAAGTTGCTGCACTCAAATCCCAACTTCCCGAGTGATTGTCATGGAACTTCCCGAATGTTTTTAACGTTGCAAGTTCAACTTCGTCAGTGTTTGAAATGTTGTAAAAATCAACTTCAACGGGGAATTAAACCTGGTGAAATTCACTTGTAAAGCTATGCTTTTAGTGTTTAAAACGTTGTAAAATTCAAATTTCCGACTGTTTGAAGTGTTGTAAAATTCACGTTCATAACAGAAGCACTGTGGAATGCAATAATTAGTTTGAAATGTAGAATATACAAGTTCATTAGTGTGTGAAATATTCCGAATAGCTGACAAAGATTTATGTAGCAAAATTCGACTTTATGAACGCTTGGAATGCACTTTACAAATGTTTGAAATGTGTAAAATTTAATTTGACGAGTCTGAGAACATGTAAAATTTAGTTTGACGAGCATAGAAATATGTAAAGTTCCACTTGAAAATCATGTACAATGTAGAACTTTCAGTTGAGTTAAAATGTAAAAACTATCGCTATTAAATTCTGTCACTTGGTTTAATTGGTCACAATCAAATTATAAGCAATCACATGTGTTCACTAGACGTTGCAATTGTTGAAGACAATCGGCACGAGGAGTTTATAAGCGGAATGACATTTGAGTATATGATGCTTTCGGTGATTTGTATCCCCCTGCAGGTAGTTGGTTAGTACTGATGATACTTATGTAATATTGATTGTGTATAAATTAGTCCAGGATGTTCAGCCCGCTTGAATGATATGTAGACACGGAAGGCTGAATTACAGGTGATAGCAGTGGTTTCTACGTGTGATCACACACACACTGGATTCTAATTGCTCCTCCGTTGGATCCCGGAATAAACATGAGAGGATGAACTGATATGACGGTTGACTTTTGCTCAGTGTTCGCTTTGATGGCACGCCGAGTCAGTTGGCGGAGTTGTGAAATATATCCGGATGAGGAAGAATGAGGAAAAATATTCAAGCCGAACTCATAATCTCAATGAAGAGTTTCGTTGCCTTTGTTTTCCAGGACTTGTTCTCTCAGCTTGGCTCGGAGAAAGAGAGAGAGAGAGAGAAGCTGAGAAAATATTTGTTGACTGTCTGCTCTTTTGCATACACGCCGTATAGTATAGTATACTTGAGAAAGCACCATGCACTAATTTATTTGGACAAAAAATAATAGAGTGTCTGAGCTAGTATTATACTGGGGGGTAAGTGGTCAAACGCAGGAGGCGGACGGGAATTTTTAATAATGTTTTAGAAAGAGAGTTTTGCCGAAAATTTTCTACAGGATAAATTTTTATAGCCTATAGCTTTACTCTCTGTATCATGCCTATGCGTGCTGACGAGTGAGAACTACGGTTTCCCCGTTAGTCTTCCCGTATTTGTCTTGTCCTCCGTAGTAGTAGTGTGAGTTGTAGTAGGAATAGTAAATGGTAATGGTAGGACTTTCCCAACGAGTCAGTGTTTTCTACCGTACACGATGGGGAAGATGTGTGTGCGAGTGTATCGTGGAAGGAAAATAGTGAAATGTCCCTATAAATGCTGTTTATTCTACAGTGAGGGTTTGCTGAAGAGACGTACACCAAAGTGCCAGATGACTATATGTACGGGATTCGGTTCGGGGAAATAATTTGAACTTTGCATTAAGGCATGACATTGGACGGCATTATAGAGAGACACAAGGTACAATACAGGCAAGTACACTACAACAGTTTACCGTGAGTGAGTGTAAACCGTAGAGCTACGTCGGTTGTAGTCGGGATATCGGGGACGACAACGCAGTCGTCGTTTGCCATACGTCCCGGCTCTCCGCTTGCAACTTCTCCGTGTTTCCAAACTATTCTCTCCGTATTTATATCATCCTGATCTCCCTCCCTATACAAGTGTTCTCAAATTTGACGGAGTGGGCTTTGTACACTTTTGGTATTATATAGCTAACATGTTGGAACATTTATTGCACGGATCCACCATAGACCTGTCCAGAATTTCTCCAGAGCTCACTTCGGCACGCTTTTTCCACGCTCCTTTGTAGTATGCACAATACGTCCAACTTTTGGACGCTCACACTGCTCGACAACCAGACTTGAAAGACGGGAAATCTTTCATAATATGAAATTCATACGCTAGCTCAATATATTTACAGAAATGCGATGGATGAATTTTGGGGGTTGACTTCAAGAGGTGATAATATTGATTGCAGCATAAAATACGAGAGCCGTCCTTTGAGTCCATCCTGCATTTTAACTTTTATCCTCTC
This sequence comes from Lipothrix lubbocki, assembly GCA_034696945.1. NCBI lineage: Eukaryota > Metazoa > Arthropoda > Collembola > Symphypleona > Sminthuridae > Lipothrix > Lipothrix lubbocki. The sequence continues at coordinate 66,110 of JAQGAK010000212.1, forward strand.
CACATGGGTTTATTCATCAAACTACGTTCTGGCTCCCACCATCAATACCTCTGCACGACTACATGCATAATATGCTAAATGCCACCCTTTGCGTTTAACTCAGTCGATTTGAGAACATGTAGTCAGTCATTTATTTCAATACAGTATCTCTGTCTTTCAGGCAAATATCTGCTCACTTGGGCTTTCATGGTCTCTACCCCTTGAAGTACACGCTGTTGGCAAACCGAATGAAAGCTTTTTATTCCTTCCGTGGCCTCTTTTTCGGGGGTAAGTTCGAAGCTTTTACTGAGAGGCTCATCAGTCCTTCAACCCTACCAGGGCTCCGCTTAGTTTCGGCAGACGGAATCAAATGTTCCCCGCACATTCCGCGTTTTTAGTCAACAGGATGCTCTGGAGGTGGCAGATTCTGTATCTTCGCTAGTTTCGGAGTTATCCTCACAAATTGATTCAATACTACTTGTTGAATTTAGTTAGTGAGATAAATAGTAATGAAATGAGTGAATATTCTGTTTTGTAGTTTGACTCGAAAGCAATTTTTAATACGGAGAGCATTTCATGCAATTTTTGAATATTCACGAATCGAAAAACAAGTCAAAGTATTTTAATTAGCAATATTTTCATGCACAAGGGTATATGTGGCTGGGAGTTACTAATTATGAATCTCTCACACTGCACTTTATATTATTAGAATAATTGTGGCAAAATGACAATAACATGGTTTATGTTGATTAAGTAACATTTTATTCATTTAACATATCTCTAATAATAATGCATCTATCGGACAGAACCGCCTGATATTTACTACAGTTTAGCATGTTGCTGTACCTTATGTATAAGTCAACATACACGCAATATATTTTTGCATAATAGACAATAATATAATCATTATAAATTAGTATTTCTTATTTTGCACGGACTTATTTATGAATAAATTGCAATTAAGTATATATGTATAGTTTGTATTTGTTCATGTGTACATAATGTTGAGATTAAATTGTAGTCATGATTACTCCACAAGGGCCTACAATCCATTGAAAACCCAACTTGTTTCCTGAAAGCTTTTACTTTTTACATACATACATATAAGTAGATTTTATACTCAAGCTAAATAGTGTGATTACAATTCTGTTGGAATTGCTCTCGACCCTTTTGGGGTTTAACCTCCTCGTATAAGTATTTTTTTATAATATTAATTTACATTTACAGTTTAACATTTGATACCCTATTTCTTGTAGAATTTCGCACTTGTTTAAAAATAACACCGTTTCAAATTGTTTTTTTTTCAACATCTTCATTTTACAAGATTGGCTTGTTCCACATTTGTTTTTTAGAGGGGGGTTGTTACGAAACAGCTCCGAGAATTTAATGAGTGGAGAGTTTTTGCGGAAATTTTCCCACTGCAGTGACGCATGAGATAACTATATTAATTGAAATACTATAACTGGTTGTATATTTTCGTCTAGAGGATGTTTCACTGCACCGGTATTGAGGATGTGTGGTCATATTTTTGAAGTTTCATATTATTTGTATAATAGCACCATATTTGTGTCTCTCTATAAGAAACTACGACGCTAATAATATATTCTGATTTTAATTCATTTTACAAGATATAATGTTTGAACTGTCATGTTCAATGCATACCAATAGCAAACTATGCAATGACTATAGAATTCTGTTTCGAAAACTCTCCTCGCTGTTGTCACTGTTCCGGATATATTATTCCATTGATCCTAGTAGAGTCTATCTCTTAAGGTATTGAGCATCTTTCACTGTCCCTCTTATTTCACTTAAGCGACAGTCTCAAATCAGAGTATAAGAATCATTATTGATACACAACGTTGAAATGTAGTTTTTTACTAAACACATTCAATAGCAACTACACACTACTAGTCTGGCCTCTGGTTCGTGTTTAGTTTCACAGCTACGGCGAGTACAATATTGAAGCAGCATTCCTACCTAATGTAACAACAGCCATAAACAGGTTCTTATTATAAACACGTTCTTTACAAGCTCCCATTTATGTTACAATTACTTTTCTAAAGTAGCAAAATCTTAAACAACGACGATTCAAAAATTAAAGCATAAAATTACTCAACAAACAACCATGACACAGATGGCTGCCTGTGATATACATATAACACTCCATTGCATTATTGACACTACTCTATCTTATCGTTAGGTACAACCTCCTACAGTCAATACAACTATGATTCCAAATTACTTTCCACTATACAAGACAGAAAGTTGTTTCCAGGTAAAGTCGTATTCTCAGAGCGTATTCTTGTCTCATCTACATACGTGGCTGTATTCTAAATCTTAATTTATTTTCTATAGAACTATATAGTAACATATTAATTACATTGTTGCTTTTATTGTTCATTATCCACTGTACAATTAGTATTTATTTTCCCACAACTTGTAGCATATACCAAGTATGTATACTACGTACTATAGCAGCCGTTCAGGAAGAGAACGGTCAGTTCATTGAAGTATAAGATCTTAAACATCTCATAACAATGATTAAAATTAGAAAGTTAATAACATTATGTTATTATTTAGATAACAATTTAACACAGTTTTAAATAACAACAAATAGTACATTACTAATACATCATTTTAAACACAACATTTCGTACTTTACGCAGTCCGAAAATATACTTTAGTTATTAATTGTTAACACTTATTCCGGACTACATTTCCTATGATCTGACTCATCGCCAGTTATAGTCTTACATCGTTAACGGTATTACAATTTTCATTTGGGAACGGCGCTCCAAAGAACAAAAACATCTCTAAAGACCTATTAAGCGTTGGTATAATTTTGATGGATTCTAAAATTGTCCAAGTCATGTTCCAATATTTGTTTCCTCTTGAGGCTTTTAACAACAAGTCAGCAATAGTAATAATTTCACAAAGCCACTAACTTGTGTCTCCTTGTAAACGTCTACGATTTTGGTTGATTTACTTATGCTGTGTTATATCACTACTACTTTGTTATAATCATACATCTATTTACTTCGAGTAAATGGACTAAAGGACGGTTTCGATCTCAGCAATCTCAGTCAGTCGTGGCCTAAACAAATGCTCGCGATACTTGAAAGCCATTGATTGACTACTGCTTTCTAAGGCTTCCGTTGTGAAACTGCTGGTGTCAACGTGGTTACGGCCTCCAAAGTCACGTGGTGATATCATTGCTGATACACTTAGTTCGCTGTATGGAAACAAAAAACGATGAATTAGGCATTTTACATACAACCATCCACCTTATATAGTAAATAGGTTTCTTGATTCGGGTCGTTCTGTAATACACTATTGTACTGATGAACCACAACGACCACCAACAATAACATCGGTTGAATAAGTAAAAGTACTGACTGGACGATTCAACACTTCCAACAAGAATCGATCCATTTACCGAGTTTCGGTACATCGAACTATTCAAAATTTTTAAGTTTCCAGAAGTTTATATTTGATTCTCGTCGTTAAATTTTTTTAATTTATTTTCGATAGAAAGTACTGTAGTATTAAAATGGACATTAGTGTTATTTGCATAAATTTCGGAAATTAAAAAATTGCTGCTGGACGCAAAATGGTAAGAATAATAGTTATGATTACGAAGTTACTTCAAAATTGTGTCTGCGACATCAAGACTTTGGGTACGCTTGGTGGATAAGCTAAAAGTATGGGTACACATACATAAAGTAGATATACATACACATTTATAGAATCATAGTATCTGTATAACACGAAACACAAAACACACTAACAATAATAAGTAGTTTACTTAGATATACATAGTGTGAAGTGAAACATTACAAAACTAATGGAGGGTTATTGAGTTGGTGAGTTGGAATTAATTAAAACTAGAAGCAATTAAACGGCGGTTGTGAGTGAACTAAAAATAAATCAATTTGCGAATTTAATCGTACACAAGAGAGATTTTGTCATTTGTGTACAAGCCGAACCTACTCCAAGTAATATTACACTAGTGCCGGAACACAAATTTGCACACTATATTTACCTAAATAGTCTCAAAGCAAAAGTGGGTCTTATGTAGTTGGTCCTAACTCTATATTTTAACTCTACTATATACTCTACTATGTACTTACACGTGCTGAAGTACAGTCATAAATTTTCACACTTATCATTACGATATAGAAGTTTCCGGTCGTCATGATATAAAGAGACCTATACTGGGGATTCCTTAGACGCAGAGGAATAAAATTTGAATATTATACTTATTTTGCCATCTGTGCAAATTATTTACTTGGTACACAACCTATATAAATTCCAGTGTGTACATATATACACACGGACGAATACTATAGTCAGAGGAAACCTCATCTCAGAGCTTGGTATGATTCTCCCGTTGCGCAATTACTCGAAAAGAAGTATTTGTCTTTCACTTCCAATTTTCCTTCCCTTTCCATTCTGATGATTTCAAAGAACGTCTATCCTTTGGGAATCAGAAAGGAACAAGACAATGTCAGACGCATTTATTCTCTAAGAGAAGGAATTTCTACGGAAGAACCTATATAGAATGCTCATTTGCACAGCCTTATCCCTTAAAAGGTGCAGCAACCCCGTATTTCTTTTAGAACCCACAGTCTACAGGACTTACCAAAGGAATTTTGAATGGTAAATTTTTTAAAAGAAAAAAAATTAAAGGAATGACAAAAACGGATCGAAATAAAAAACACGAGTGAGGCTCTGAATCAATGGTATGTGTATTTATATGGAACGTGAGGAAATAACAAGTTACAAGAATTTAACTGGAAGTTCAAAAGGAAAGGAGAAACAAATCAAATTAATACGAGTCATGTCAAACAGGGTGCATCCGGGAATCTCAACTATGTGACAATATTGAGAGTACACATGCCTTATCGAATGGTTTATTTAATCGGAAATCTCCCAAAATTAACTACACATGCATACGGATCACAAAAAGGTTTGCTCAAAGTAGGTCACACACATTTTTTGTCTACTCTGTGCCTCCAGATTTCATATATACAATCAACAACAATACAAGCCTACTCTCCACACAGTGACATAGTATAAAGGGTTTCAATCTTAACTCCTAATGTCAACGCAGTAAAAGGATGGGAACAAAGCGAGTCACTTGCTGTATAGGAAATAATGGATACAGGAACGTACCTAAAAGTCATTTGATGTCTCGTTCCTCCTGGCCAACACGAAGAAGATTTACTCCTTCGCCTGTGGGAAGAATGAAAACAAACGAAAGAATCAAAGATAAATACACAAGTTCAATAAAAGTTGGAATAAATTAATCACTTAACGTATCTACAGTATAGAAAAGCATGGGAAGACAATCCCCAGTTGTCTGCTTGAACACTCTTGAGGAGACATAAGAGTGGCAAACGAAAACGTAGAGAAGGAGTGTGACACCCGGACAAGTAATGATGGTAGTGATGTGAAAAAGGGAAAGTAGCATATGTAGTAACCTGTTATTGTCAACGACATAGAGTCGCAGTCGATTTTCTAATTGATGACAACGAAGAAGAGCCATTTTGAGATGATGCTCCGTGCGGAGTAAATTGGTCCGACAAAAGGGATCTTTACATTCACGGGCGTATTTCTCCACTGGGAGACCATTACGGAATCTTCGAGGTTCATAAATCGGCCCACTTCCGTAAGGAAAATCAAAAGGTCGTCCCATATTCTATACAAACATATAAACAAATAGATTTACGACCCCATATAACTACATTACATACATCCTGTACTGATCCGATTCTTCGCCCACGTCCCCTCCACAAAACTTGTTACAACAACCACGCTTCGGCGAAACAACCGACGGGAACGGCTTCGCATATAACATGTGTAAGTACATATACACATACATACAAGAAAACAAATCAGAGCCCAGGACCACAAACCAAAGGAATAGCCAATCTTATAAGTTATAAGCCTATCTACAAAAATCATCGCTTCGCGATAATTTAATGCTTGCCCGAAGGGGTGGCGTAGAAGCTCGATGTTCGCGTGAACATGAATCATGGGATGGTATTCAAATTAATAAAGTGCTTGAGGACAGCTTAATCGTACAATAATGAACAAAAAGAGGAATTAAAAACCCGGGTAACTCTGAAAAGGTCTGACCGATTCGGTTCATCCCCAAAAAATTTTCTCACCCATGCCTAGAGTCCGTGTGTACAAAGTTTCAGAAAGATTGGAGAACGTTTTTTTGAAACCCGAGTAACTCCAAAACGGTTTGACCGATTTGGCCCAACTTCGAACTCATCCAAGCTCTATGCCTGGGGATTATGTGCACCAAGTTTAAACAAAATAAGTCAAATCGTTTTGGAGGTATCGTGTACACGGACGTACGGACGGACAAAGGTCATCCTACCAGGGGCGTCTACGCCGCCCCTGAAAAGAAATATAAAACGGTCCAATCACTATCAATAGGTCGCATAAATGACATACGAAGCTCCGCTCATAATTTTGCATTACTTGTCTGCGTAGGATTTCGTTATCCCTTAAATCTTCTTTTACTCAACAACTCTATAAACGGAGCATATAATCCGCCGGTAGTTGATCTTCAACGGACATAAGTCAAAACTGTTTACCCCAACGCTGAAGAATAGCATCCAAATAAACACTAAACTGGATACCAGCTAGGTTACTATCAGGATTTGTTCAGTACATTGTGTACATATCTCTTTGAACTCATCAGAACTTCCTTTATTCTCTTGTGTCTACTTAAAGTATCTACGCTCAAGCAGACTTAAATCGTAGAATCTAGATGTACCTATGTATACATCCTGAATGATGGAGCATCTAAATGCTTCACTTTTATTAGAAAATTGATTGGATTTTCGTCTGACATTGGCACTTGCCAAGTTTGTATTGTTTCTTTATTATCTCTTTCAGCTTTATGGCCTCTCCACAGATTTTTAGTGTTTTCTTTTCCTCTGGTTCTGCCCTCAGCTTAACTACATGACTTATTAAATCAAATTCGAAATTTTTATGCTTTTACAACACCATCCAAGGTTTCATGGGGAAAATATAGAATGCAGCACTGGTAATGTGTTGTTTAACCTGTCAAGTTTAGCAGGGACCTGATGTGCTACCATTAAACATGTAAAAGAGATAATTATCTAAATTATGTTAACGTCTTCACAAAAACCCTAGTAGAGCATTAAATCACCAGTAAAATAATAAATCCTCAGTAAAATAATTAATTCCCCATAAAAATAATTAAATCCTCATTAAAATTATTATATCGCCAGTAAATTTAATAAACTATCAGTAAAAATAAAACTTTTTTATAAGTCTAGCTCAAATTTTAAAGGAGAACATAAAAAAATGCAGTTGGAGCTAGAGAAAATAAACACATACAAACACGGTCAGACTTGGTGCACCCGGGAGCTTTACAATAGGGTGCGTTACGCTTCCAAAAATATGCACTTACAGTGCCCTAAAAACATTCCCTCACAGGATCCATAAATATTTCCTCGCGGGTCCCTAAAAATTCTTTTAGTTCATTACAAAAAGTCCCTCACGGTACCCAAAATAAAATTCCGCACGGTATTCAAAAACAACTCAAAAGTTTGTATACAACATCGCAGCTCTGCCTGTGTTTGTCCAATTTCAATAGATAGCCGGTGGGACTATCTGTGCTGTGACATAGTATAACATATGATAATATTAATTAAATTTGCCGGTAATATGTTACATACATACTGGATTATCAATCAATTTTTAGTGTCAAAACTCTAGTATTATAGCCTGCAGTAGTCTATAAGCTTAAACAGCATCCACGTATAACATTGACCAATACCAGTATGTTTGTAAGGAAGATAATACGAATAAATCGTTATTCTTTAGTTTACATTAGACTCGTATTATAATGCATGCAATTACTAAATGATTACATAAAATCAATGCTTACTTGTGAAAGAAGTGTGAAGCAAGACGGTGGTCTGTCAACACAATGTCGTCGGACACATTTGGAGTATAAGTGCTCCATGCCCAGTAGGAGACAAGCAAAAATGATACCACAAAGTAATAGTACAAAAGCGCTATGAAACTGTTCCAATGCCAACTGGTTACTTGTACCAGCACTGGGTGAGCCCATGTTGTTAGGGTCCCGTTGGGCCAGCGAACAAGGTCCAGTGAAATAGAACCTCTTCAGACGCTCCAAATCCCCTGTTTAGATAATCACAGCAAATAATAGTATCTGTATTATGCATACATACACATACTTCGTACGGATCATATAATCAACGTTAAATTTAAAAACCTCACATCGTGTCGTACACAATCTCTTTCAGACGACTTCACACAATTTCAAAAGTATTAAGCTTCATCTGAACCAGACCTGCGTTCAAGTCATGTTTTTTCAAGTAACCTGACTTGAACTTGAAATTTTACAACAACAACAACACAAGATAAGTAATGGTTCAACTCAAATCAAAGCTTGGACTTGAAAGATTTTTATTTGCTACCGATTCACTTTTCATTGATTTTGTAAAGCGTTCTCAACTTTCTTCGGACGACTGAAGTTTTTTTCGTTTTTCTATTTCGTTGGAAACAAGCGAATTTGTTCGCATTTCTAAGAAGTTAAAAATAATGAACTTCTATTCACAATTATATGCAGACCTCATCCCATGTAAACAAGCTATTTCCTCTGAAAGTTCAACAAAGTTGAGGTAAAAACGTTTCAAGAGTCCACTTTGAGTGGTTTCGGTAAGAGTGGCGGAGATGGAGAAAAGGAGTCGATAAAACGGTTGAAATGCTTGGGCCAAGTACATAAACAAACAAAGCAAAAGCGAAGAACTATATGGTAGCTGACAGTCTTTAGTGGTAAAAGTTGGAAGTTGAGGGAATTTGCACTTTCTCTCAACTTCCATTCTACTTCTTTCCCAACTTGTTCCGTCCTATAGCTCATCAGATCCTGAACATTTACTTTGTGTAGCTATGGATTTATAAGAAGGAATATTGGAATGCATGAAATCGGCAACTTTTCATCTCCCTTGTCATTACTAGTCTTGGACCCCTGGTTTACCATATTACCATACGTTATAAGTACTACTTAAATGTAACCGTACATATTATTCTTACAGCAATCATATCTGCGTATTAAGTTAAAAAGTCTGCAAGCTTCACTGCACGGATTATCTCCAGTGACGAGAATTCTTCACAGAAAAAATAATTTCGTATTTTAACCTACTCCAGTTGGGGTTTTATGTTCATACATAAGTCAGAGATAATAGAACCATACCTTCCATCAACATTCTATTTTACAGGGAAATTGTTTTACTTCTTTCTTATAAAGTTCAAGAGATATGTGCTGCCTGATTAGTATCCTTAGTCCTATAAGAAGCTCGTTCTCCTTATAGAAGAATAAATTATTTTGCAGTTATTCCAAAGCTCAAGATAGGACGGTTTGCAAAAAAAAATCCGTATAAGTATTCGAGAAACATTCAGCTGTAAAACTCCATATGAATTCAAGGACCATTCGATTTGCAGTAATCCGTAAAAAATGAAAGAACATATAGGAAAATCGTAAGATTACATCATCTGATACAGTGTAGAAGCTTACGTTTGGTACAAAAGTGAATTGATTTAATTCAATTTTTAATCCTATTCAATATTGCCCCCTCTTTTTATGTTCCACATAAGTTTTTTTGATTCTTTCAGCTTCATTCATAACCCCCGCGCTTCTATTTAGTTCGAAAAGATCAACAGAAGAGATTCATTAATTAATAATTCGTTCTGCTCAAGACATAAAAATTTTCGTCTAAAAGAATTTCATCTGAAAGGAAAAGTGTGATTTTTGTTCCAAGCTCATTTCTGTGCACTTAAAGGAGGGATCTGATTGTATGTATAAGTATAGGGATATCCGGATTGTATATGTTTAAGTATAAAGTGACATCCTGTATAGCAACACACTACTGATGAAGTCGAACTAAAAATGTAATTAATATCCTTGGGACGTAGTAGCACGTGCACCATACACGGCTGAAATTACAGGCTGAGCAGTAGATTAACTATGGGATGAATGAAATTAATGGAAAAGTCCTTATATCCGTGAGAGCAAGTCAACCGCAGTCTGGATATTTCTATGTGTACGGATCTCAACAACATTCACCATCTCATGCTCATATTCCCTTCCAAGGCATTCAGCTGTAGTGGAGTTATGTATATCTATAGGTATTGTATGCATAGATAGATTCTTGCAACATCTTTTATATAAATACTTATAAGATTTCCAAGAATCTTACACACTACAATGCTCTGATAATATATTGCAGGACATTGGTTCAGAAATTACAAATCATACCAAACGAAGAGCGAGAAACAGATATAGGTACATATAATAGAGGTATAGAATCGACGGAAAACATCTAGAAAATTACATGGAATAATGGCGATACTTACATACTACTACTAATAGTAGTGAAAGAAAGCAAATGAGAGGAGAGGAGTAATCTGACAAAAAAGGCCAGGAAGAGCACAACAAAAGGAGATGTCAGGCTGGAAATGAAGAAGAATGAGAGATCAAAGTCGGAGAAAAAATTGACAATTAGAGGTCGATCCCACCCGTAATCTCTATATCCCGTTCATCCCGATCCCGTCTATGGTTAGTCTTTCGAAGGTACATCATGCATATTTGTCCTTCTTATATCTACGTATACGTTCTATATCTGTGTGTGTATACATATATTATAATTAACTCCATCTCACACCTTTTATCAACCTCCTCCCTTCACTCTGTCCATTCAGGTTATTGTCTAAACATCCACTTACAAAGTTTCAACTGAGCCTTTAAACAATGTTCGGGACAGGAAGTTAGCGTTCTTTAAGGGAATTCCGTCGTTCGGAAGGAATTTTCAAAGTTCGGATAATAAACTTTGGGCTATTCTGGATGTCTGAAGTAACTGTACTGACTCACAAAGTAATCATTTCACAAGTAATCGCTTCCAAAAGTCCAACATATTCAAATGGCAACAAGTTGAAGGTCGGTCTGTAAGCATCAGGAGGGATTTATATTCGTAAATTCTGTTGTTTGCAAACTTAAATGCTTGCACAGTACAAGTCTCAAAACTTGTACATACACTACAGAGTACTAAGACCTGAATACCTGAAAACTAATGATTCAATTAAAAGCACACTAAAGACTTGAACTTGTACACCGAAGAGTTTACTTTTACTCTAAAAACTAGAATATTTGCCGCGTCAAAAGCATGAATGTTTTAAAAGTATATAACTATTTGAAATCACTTACAGACTAAAAAGCTTGAATAACTTGTTCGGTGAAGTTTGAATCATAGCAAAGCAAAGAGTTTGAACGCTTGCCTTGTAAAGAACTTGAATGGTTGGAAAATAAAGAACAAGAAAATGCATTTAAAATGAGCACCGGAAAATTATTGTGAACTGGCTTGTTCAACCTTGAAAATCGCATATATTCTGAAATAATAATAGTAGAGGCGGGTGTGTGCGACCCGGAAGGTAATTAATAGTCCAAACTTGGGTCTGAATTGCTCGCAAGCGAATCTATAAACGATAGACGCTATACTCCATACTAGGAGCTTTACCTTGGGCCATCATTATAGCAACCGGCATGCTCGAAGTGAATGGTGAAGTAATCATAATGGTTATTGTACTTTTCACTTAATTTGACAACAATTTTCTGCTCAATTTCACAAGGCTTCACTTTTTGGCTTGGTGATACGGTAAGTCCCTATTTTTTGGCCCGACCCAACGGTTCTCAATTCCACATTGAATTAGCTTCTCTCTTATTATTGCAGGGTTGGGAGCGGAGAACTCCCTTTCACTCTCTTTCTTTCTCTCTCTCTCTCTCTTAGCAATTAAAATAAGCCTTTGTTTATGTAATTAACTCGTGGTCACATTTCCATGCTCCGCCAGCCGGGCTTCCTTCAGTTTCCGAAATTATACTTTTCTACTCACTTAGTTCGAAAATGAAAAATCAAATGGGATAACAATGAGTCGATAAGTTATATTTTGAATTAATGAATGAATAATAATAATTAATAACTATAATATACACTTCAATTAATGGAATAATAATAATTAATACTTCTCCCTGGAAATTCATTAAGTCTTGAACGATGTAACGCAAGATGGCGACTACATTTGTTTTAATACATTCGTGTTAGTTCATCGACTTCGAACGACTCCTCGGAAGCAACTCATCAAAACAACTCTATAGGAGTACAAAAATACTAACATATACGAATTACTTATGTAAAATTATTTAATACAAAAAAGATACATTTGACAAGTTTTAAGTATTAGTTTACATATTTTAAGAATATGAATATATATAATGAAATATCTGGAATAATTAAAAGTTTCTAAAAATTGATGTGATTTAAAAAGGGATTGAGAAAGCCTGGAAATATGACCTCAACAAATAAGTTAGAAACTCCAATGACCGAGCTACGATGATCTTTCTAACCTCGAAAAAGACGGATTGTTACACCTAAACTTTTTTGTTATCACTTTTTGTAGGAGAAACTTCAGTTCTTTCCTTTAGACTTATCGCCTGCTTCATAGCTTCAATTATATCTGCCCATCGTCCATCCTCATTATATTGTCAGTCAACCCAGCTGGAGAGGCAATGGTGATAGAACCCGCATGCCCCACTACCACATCGCATCCTTTGACTTAAGACTGAGCAACCGTACCTATTAATGTTTATATGTAGTAGTGCATTACTACATGATCTGTGTACTTGAAAATCTTCAATCCGAAAAAACTAGACCGTGAATTCCCGCACATATTGTCGACTCTTACGGAGTCACACACATCCTTGAAACAATTTCCGGGCGCCCGCCAAAGGTCGCTAGCCTATTTACGGTACATGTTACTTTGGACATAGATTCACCATGGTATTTGCTATTGTATTTCATTAGGATCAGGCATTATTAAAATCTTATTTAAATTGGAGGGGCTATCCGGGAAGTTTCTGGAGTTAAATATTCGGTTCGTGCAATACTTGGTCCCTTATAAAGTTAGGAAATAGAAGATTCTGGAGCTTTAGTTCATCGTTCAATTAGTAAAATTGAAAAACGTTGTAAAACAATGCGGGTAAGACTACCACAGCCACAGAACAGTTATCCCCAGGATAAACCCAAATCGGCGCGCAATAAAGTCGCTGGCATTGTGGTCAACAAGGTCAATCTACCTACAAAATCGTAGTGAGTAACTATTTCAGGAATAGGTGGGGCAAATGCCACAGTAATTTTTTTTCGACGAAATTGGAAATGTAGTAGCAAAGAGATGTATTTGAAGTGATTTTGGTGCTAAGATGCCCGGAAAAAATTTGCTTAGACGGGCATTGAAGGGTACTCACCGGATTGTGTGGATTACTCCGGAACCGCTCGACAGATTTTCAAGATGTTGGGCTTGTTTTGCAGCAAATGGAAGTAAATTTACCTGTTTTTTTTATTTTGTGAAATTTCGGTCATCTTTACGATATAAGCGGGGCCTTCAATGAGGACCCCTTTAGATGGCATTCAGGCTCCGGGGGGTTCTCATTGAAGGCACCCCACTTATATCGTGCAGATGACCGAAATTTCACAAAATAAAAAAACAGGTAAATTTACTTGCATTTGCTGTAAAACAAGCCCAACATCTTGAAATTCGGTCGAGTGGTTCCGGAGTAAATCACATGGAAATTTTTTCCGGGCATCTAAGCACCAAAATTGCCTCAAATACGTCTCTTGGCTACTTCCAGTTCAATTTCGTCGAAATAAAACATACAGCGGCATTTTGTCTTCCGAAACCTCAAGAAGTTACTCTGACGACGTTTATGATCTAAAAACTTGTACATAAATGTGTTTCAAGAATCTGTGTGAACTCTAAGTAAAACATTGTTTCTACTTGTAGCATTTAAGGAGTGAGCACACGCTCGTCATAAATCTTCAGTACTAGACCATCCGTGCTGCTCGTAGTAAAGAAAAAAGATGCTACACAGCATCTTATAGTATGTGTTGATACTACAAGATAGTACATGAAACGATGACTCTGGTATAATGACCTGATGACTTCATCTCCTACAGTATTCTTAAACTCCTATACATAGTATGTAAACAAGATTTACTGGGAATAAAAATGTAGTTTAGTAAGGTTTCATTAATCGAAGGTAGAGTTACTGAGTATGTATATGTGGTACGTCTACAATTTACAACTCCATTTTTCATTTCCTCCTATGTCTACGGTATGAAAGGTGACCAGAAGTCGTATTTTACTTTTGCGAAATGGAACTTTAAAGCTTCAAAGCACCAATTTACGCACATTAGTGTAGCAAGGACGGGTGCAAAGTTGATGATTTGTATTCACCATCATGTTACAAGAAGGCCATGTAGTTAAATTACACACAAAATGTGCAGGAGGTGAATCTCTGTATGTATTGCACATTCTTCTCCTATGCAAGATTCTTGTTAGTGAAGCCAATTCCAGACTCTTCCGATCTCATTATGCATAATGAGCAAACGAATGCTTTGCTACAGTTGAACCTTAGATACATATTGTACATATAGCATTCTTCGTAGTAAAGGAATTGTCTTTTCGGCGAAGTCTCGAAGGAACGCCAGGTTAAAAATTGGTCTCATCACGATAATGGTACCGCAATGACTAAAGAAAGTTCTTGGAATTCAATAACGTTCTCTATTTTTCACCTTGCCATTTTAATAACAACGCTAGTGTAATCATTCTTGTAATTTTACTATTTACGCAATTTGTATAACGTTCTTATGTAAAAATAATATTTCAGTGCATGGATCTGTTTGACTTGTACAAGTCTTGTACAAATTACATTGCATTCCTATAAGGGTTTTACAGCAAGTCGTAATACAGAAACAGCATAACAAGTTTAGTAGTTAGTGCAAAAACCCTGACTGAATTTTCGAGAAAATAATGTCGAAATGTTACTCCAGGTTGTATATACATTCTTCCATAGAATTTATAATGTAGAAACATCGTTAATACACGCACATGTCAAAGTGAAACCAAATTTACACCAAGAAACCACAGATGGTTGAAGAAACTTAACAAATATTAATCGTAGTTTTAAAGTTTATTTTCTTGGTTTCGAAACTTGAAACTCCTGTCGTATTTTGATTCTAATGTCAGACTGTTCGTAAGAACTTTATTTGTTGTTACTTTAAATTCACTTTTGTTTACTTGTGAGCAGGACCCAGTAAGTGTTTCCCCATAATTACCCAAAAGCAGGAAAGTTTTGGAGCAAAAACTTGCGAATCACATGTAACTTCAACAAATAAATCCCAAGGGAGTAAATAAGAAATCTAGTTCCAAGTGGGGATCTCAAACTTAGAACACTAGAACCTCGTATTAAAATCACAGTTAAAGAAGAAATCACAGAAGGAACCTTTGAGATTAAAAAAGAACATTAATTATTAAGAATTAAATTAAGAACCTGATTTCCCCTTTAAAAAGGTATATTACAAAGAATTTAGATACCGACCTCAAGCAGAATTGAATTTAAATAATCAGAAAATAAATCAACCAAACTGATGAGCTCTGGAAAGGAAATATCTAGACCCTTACCCGTCAAGGGTGAAATTCGGAAACGTCGTTCAAAAAATAAATTAAACACTGAAGTGAACAAATAACATAATTGCGTATTTTATTGTAATATGTATAGTACTTAAAATTGTGGGAACTAATTGTATGAAACTAAAGAACGTTTTTTATCAAGAAGGAAAAAGAGTGAAAAAATCATTAAGGAAAGCATCTGGATAATGACGAGAACTACTATAACCCCTCGGACCGAATGATTACAAAAGAAATTACTACACTTGTTCCTAACGGCAATCGTTTCTAAACGCAATTATATTGATGTTGGCAATTTTAAATATACGTATAGGAGGTTCTCTGTACCCACACCGTACTCATGTACTTTGACGTCATGTGTGAGAATGCATCCCGTTCCTTTGTATTTCCATTCTTAGTTCTGTTTGCAGTTGTATTTGACCCACTTGGTGGTTATGTTATTGTGGTGAGGTATATTCACGAGATTTCCTCCCAAGGTAAATGTCTGCTGGTATGCGGAACATAAAAAGTATATGGACAAGCAACGGTGCACTTGAAAATCTTGTCGGAGAAGTGACTTCAATTCATAGTAGTGCGTACTATATCCAACGTATACACATATAAGCAAAGCTATTACTACTGTTATGCTCTACATACCCACGAAATGTACAGATAAATACTTTAGAATGTTTCCCGAACTACTCACCGCTCTCTTTGTACTCCATGAGATTTTTGTTGAAGAGCTGAAGATATTTAGAATGTCTGGGGAATGCAAGGCCATAGCCCGTATGGGCATACCAGGATCCTTCAATGAGCAGTTGACAGGTGCCATTCGCATCCTGAAGAACTTCATACTGAAGTACCGGACCGTCGTATATTAGCGCATCCAATTTCCTGCAAATTTATTTTGATATATGTAAATTATTTAAACATTTTCCCAAATTTTTAAAATATGAATACATGTTAAAAATTTACTAATAGAAATAAAAAAATATGTTTTATCAGTTGAAAAATCAGGAGAATCATAAATTTAATTAGACATGTATGTCTATAGCAAGCGTAATTCACATAAAAAAATAATAATATATTATTAATAATTATTACATATAATTAATATAATATTATTATTTATAAAATAATATTAAACGAAAATTGCAATAAATATCCAACTCCTACTACTTTGTAAATTCTATAATTCATCTTGTTTAGTCTTTTATGATTCCCCATGTTAGAGACACATGTGCAATGGTATGGAATGTAATAATTATGTATTGTTGGCGGTGTTGAAAGGCGTCTGTAGACTTTGGTATTCTCTTCTTAGGTCTGGGCATTCTCTTAGACATTTCCAGTCAAATTCCTTACGTCAAAAGCATGCCATTGATTTCGGTTAGGTTGAGCCCACATAACTCACATGTACATGTTTTAGTTGGACGATGCTCCATTTGAAAAAGGATTTCCAGATGGAATAGAAACTAGATTTGTGACAAGCAATATCAAGATCTACTTACCCATCACGGACGCCCGCTACTCCCTCGCTGACGTTTGTCACCGGAAACTGACGCATGTGGTCATACATTTCAGAATGGTACTTGGCCAAGAGAGAGTCCGTGTGTGTGAAAGGGATCGTAGCAAATTTCATTGGTGGCTTCCGACTTTGAGGATTGCTCAGCTGTCAAATCAGAATTTATATAATACTTTACAAGGACGTACGAGATGAGATGAGAGGATGATGATGGGAAATTTGGAAGGAACGGGCAAGAGATTATCTATATATAGATATAGTATATATACTATTTCATTGGAAAAGTGGGAAGCAGTCAACCCATCCTTATTTAAATTGCTCTTCACACAAGTATGGATCTGTCAAATCTAAACCCTGAAATAAATTCCTTCTCTCTCAACTATAGCAAACAACATATGAGAAAATAAATTAGATGAGTTTCTCCTACATTGATGAGGCGTTCCATAGTTAACGTGAACTCAAAACAAAAATGAGTCGTAGAAAATTGCTCGAGCATACATCGCACCCAACTGTGGTGTTGAACGTGTATATAAGTGCATATATATAGTTTTGTATATATGCAAATCTGTGCATATGTACAAAAACAAAACAGTTGGGTTGATTACAAATGATAATTGCAATCAGATTCTCATATCGTCAACAGAATTATTGTGCAATTGAAGATGTAATTATTAACGCCTATTACAAGCTGACAGTTTGTAAATAGTTTAAACTTGAATGTACTCAAGTCTATTATTTACTCAACTAACTTTTCCTATTTAACCGCTCCTCCTTCTCCATTCTCTCCAGTGGAGCTTCTACTTCCTTACAGCAAACAAGCTTTATAAAGGAAAATATCCTTTCTTGCGGCAAATATCCTTTCTTGAAGCAAATATCCTTCTTAAGGCGAATATTCTATCCAGAAGCATATCCCTTTGCTTAGGGCAAGAAAGGAGAAACTTCTTTGTTTAGTTCCCTGAACGTAACACTTCTCCTAGATAGGGAAAGAGGGAGGCTAGCAACTCCGCCTGAACTAAAAGGTATTAAGCTTTTGACGGCACAACAGACACGACAGAGACTTCCTTTCTAAACCAAAACACCACGAGAAGAAAGCTGCAAGAGAAAAGAAGCCACTCAAGTAACGCCACTCGTTAAGGATACCAGTGTGGTTAATGCAAATGTGAGTACTTGTACTTGTTATGCTAGGATTGTTCTATCTTTCCAACCCTTTGTCAGACTATGTTGGTTACTACTGCTTGGCTATTTCCGGGTTATTTTTCTTGGCTCCAGGGTCCATACCCACACATGTAGATACATGTAAGGTTACTCATTTGACACGTATGTAGCCCTGAAGTTTTCATACTGACATGTACTTTACGAACTAACACCGACATGTGCAACTTACTTTAGACATGTAACCTAATATATTATACATGTATTGCACAAAAGTTGTGCCAAGTACTCTTCAAACTCAAAGAGCTATAGCGTCTAGCTTCAAACACCGGTTTATCTGCCACAAATTACCAAGTCTTAAGATAGACGAAATACATTGCACAGGGGCAAATGATTACCCAACATGCGGAAGCATATATATATATATAAACTAGAAGTATATAGAATATATGAAGTATACACTATGTAGTTCAATGTTGTCTAGCATGGTAGTGGAGTAAGCAGGCTGCGTAACGAAATTGTATGACTGCTCCGGTAGAACTTAAAAGTGAGTAGAATCCAGAGGAAAAACAAACTCCAAGATAGCGAGTCACTATAGCCTGGTGAAAGCAACTTGACATGAATGTAATCATTAAGCGTAAGTCCAGAAGTCTTTAGATTAATGACGGGGTGTGCCCACCAACTACATACACATGTTTGAACCTGTATTAGACTCACAATCTTCCTTCAAAAACTTCCTTTGCATCTTCCAGCACCAAAGCAAGTATCTACTGGTCTCATGTAACACAGCCGCAGCAGCAAATTCTGCTACTACATTATTGGCCTTGGTTTTTACTACATCAAAATATACATAGATACGCCTTGTCAGTGCTTACTTATACTGTTGACTTTCTGTGCACAAATATTTTTATGTCACTTTTACCCTCTCTTTATTATCATTAGCCGCAACATAAAACAGCAGATAAAAAATGACATCGTTTAGTTAGAACGATAGAAAGCTGAAGATGTAACATCTAAATTCCTGAGAATTGAAGTTCCAATCAAGAAAAACCTGAAAATTGACAAACATTTGAAAGAATGTAGTATGAAGCTTTCAAAAGACGTGATTAATATAGAATTAGAATAGAATCTATTAGGTCGATTTGTATGCGCCATAGCTATATACACTACTTTTTATATGTAATATTATTATACGAGGAAAACTAGTGATAACAAGGAATGTTTGAGAGTATTCTATTTCTGCCTACTTAATGTAAATTATAATCAAGTGCAGTACAGTGACTAAGATTACGAGAAGTTCGAGAGGACGAGAACAATATACTTCATTCGGCTACGAGAGATTGAAATGTACGGAGCTAGTTTGTGACTTATTCTAATTATTATTTTTATTTCATTGATTAAAGTTAATTTACGAGTATTTATATTACAAGGATAAATTACTATTAATAAAGCTGCTACAAGTTTATTAATTTATATAATATTTGAGTGTGAAGTATTTCCAAAGATTTATTGCCATTAAATTCGAGTTCATCTCATATTAGTTTACGCACAACGAGATTCGAGCACTAGCATATTACATCACGAGCTAAACACGATTCAATTGGCCTCAGGCTTTACAACCATAATGTCCTGAAGAATGATCAGGTAGCATTTTCCCGTTTATTCCAATTCCATTCCCCTTGGATTCTTTTATAAAGGTAGTGGACGAAACTACAAAAACGTTGGACCATGCCCACTATTACGTGTAGAAGACCTAGCATCAACAATGGAAACGAACAGTTTCTACACAATCAAGGAGAAAGTGAGTGTTGGTCCCTGATTCTTATGTATTTTCAAGGCCAATTACGCAAAGATTATCACAAAAATCATCCATAGACAATGTGATTTACGAAATGGTTCGACAAACCATAGCGATCTTTTGGAGGAAACCAACAAAATGTTTAAAAAACCAAGCATCAACAAAATGGGAAAAATCAAAAGTAATCAACTTGAGTTCAACAGCACGTACAGATACCCAGACCAAAGCATTATCACTATGACTAAATTTTGATCTTCTCGTACTTCCCTTATAATTGAAGAAAGAATTGACAAAGAAAGAAGATTGATATATAGGTTCAAATCTTTTAAACCTGGACTTAATTGGGACTTCTCATTTATATAAGTAGCAAGCCTCAGGACGGCATTGTTCGTCGACGGGATTAGCGCTCCCGGGGCTCTCTGAGCTGTTTTTAAAAATATTCTTGATCATAAGTTTCAAAAATCTAAATTTTGCATTTTTAAAGAAACTAAAATCATTGTTTGTCATATACACTTTGAACCTGATGAAGAGCAGTTGCTCGAAAGGTCGTTCCTATAAATTGTAAATAAAATATTAATTTCTAAAAAGTGACTAAACCACGCTATTTATTGCTGAATATTGTATGATCTTTGGCGATTCTTGGAGTTTGTATGAAAATGGAAAAAAACCACAATCATTTCTCACGTCACGTCGTCCTTCATTGAATTTCAATCTCCAGTTCCACCATCTTATACACTAAGAAATGAAAGAACTCAAGCTCTGCTTCTAAACACTGCTTCTAAGAATCTTATTCCAACCCTTATCCCAAACATCACCCGGAACGCTAACACTTGAAATTACGTGCATGTGTGTCAGAATATTACGAGTACGAGCTGCACCCCACTAGGGTACTTAGCGGAATAAATACCAACCACGTCAAAAAATTATTCAAACAACATGTCATTTGGCATAGCTGTACGTCCAACTTATAAATTCTTTCTCTGCTCTTACAGCTCTACTTTTCAGCGTCGTAAATTCTATTGCCAGAGTTAAAACGGTAATAGGGAGCATTACGGGGGAGATAACTTTGAAGGTACTTTATTTGCGCTACTACCATATTTAATATATTTTGACAATTGTACATACAATTCAACTCACACCCTTAGAAATATCCATAATGTTTCAAGGATAAAGTCACTTAAATGGTACAGTACCGCTTTGTATATACACTTTATTAGATACATGTACATACTATGTACATTTTGTACAATGCACGTTTGGGTCCGTATTTATAGTTCGTATTTATACGTTGATGTAATAGCAAGGTTTTGCACATGCAACTGGATGGTCATGTGTGTAACGTAGCATAAGATCTTGGCTCAAAAGTCCACTATATTTTTATTGACTTGGTCGTCCGTCTGATTCTTACCATATAACTGGCTATCTGTTTGGTAGATACAGCTAAGCTGGTAGCTTGTCTACCACTTCGTTGTGTACTTGATACACTTACTACACTGTCATGTTATATCAACACTTGTACCAACATGCACAAAGCATTACTAACTTGACTATGCAGTACCATGAATAGTTTATATGCAGACTCTTCATAAAATCATACCCAACATAACATTTTAGGATTGCAGTGTGCATAATCATGGATGTTTCCCTCAAGTCAGGAAAAAAATTAGCCCGGTTAAACGAAGAAGTTTTCTTTTCATATTCAAATCTTGAGTGAATATTGCTTTAACGTATCTAGTCCTTCCTCTAACCTCTCCACACTTGTTCATCATTTCAAGGGTACATATAAGAACATGGGTGAAAGCAGGAAGCATGGAGTAAGTTCCAGATATCTGTGGAGATTAAGAAGCAAAAGCGAAGCCAAGCGTGCGTTGATAGAACAGCAAAACAGGGACAAATGTACATACGAAATTGTTATACTTATGTTTACATATTAAGCATAGCAGTACATTTCATACGGAACAGCATGTTCAACACAGGAGCATACGTAAGGCTCCATACTTATACAAATGGGTCGTCATAAATTACGACGAAAGAGACAAAACTTTTTATTGCCTATATATATTGTGGTTCTTGCTATTGTGCACCCCATGAGTATAGACACAATAAATATTTAAAGTTCTGGACAATAATGTATGCAAAATTCTCTCGGATTCATTTTAATAACGGAGTTTTTAGTGGGCATCTTTGAGTTTCGATGGATCTAGCTTATATAACAAAAATGTATAGTACATCATAGTGTATCGTCGGCGAAGGATCTTAAAGTACCAACTTCTGTGATGAAGGGATCATTGACAATGTACTTCATATTGCATTATATACATATCCATAATATAAGCCCTCAGCCCGAAAAATATAGTAAACAACATGTGCGAACATGCAAGAAGTCATGGAGAGTGCATGGTGCATGCATGTACATAATGCTGCACATTGTAATTGTCGCATTTCGGATTACTGTAGATACATTGAATCATCGTACAACATGCTGATGTGTCCTCTACATAGAATATTAAGTATTACAACCAAGGTATACGCAAAACAATTTTCTACATTCGGCTGATTCCCTTCAAACAATCCAAAACCACAGAAGGGAAGAACTAATGAATATAATTTCCATGACTCCAACTACACAAAGGCAAAATGTGTAAATTGTAAGTATAAATTAAAATCATACAG
This sequence comes from Lipothrix lubbocki, assembly GCA_034696945.1. Classification (NCBI taxonomy): domain Eukaryota; kingdom Metazoa; phylum Arthropoda; class Collembola; order Symphypleona; family Sminthuridae; genus Lipothrix; species Lipothrix lubbocki. The sequence goes on from JAQGAK010000212.1 coordinate 88,801, forward strand.
ATTCTGACAAATACAATGCATGGTAGGAATAATCCAAAAAGTTGGCTGCAAACAAACGTACAGAGAGAATAAGTCAGACCCGAAAAGACAAACGGGAGAAACCATGGGAGACTTGAGAATATCACTTCACAACTCCTACAACTGCTATATGTATACATTGCTTTCTTTGGATGGGTTCGGACAAGGAAAATATATTTACTCAGAGGTATTATACAAGCGGGCAGAAGGATCACCTCCTTCATTATTGCGGCTTTAGCTTTAGACTCTTCCCTCGAATGAGTCGTCATTGTCCACCAGAGACGAGTTAAAATGTAGAAAATTATTCATTGTATAACGGAAGGAAAGGGAGAAGGAAAGTGTTACACTTGTAATGACTCGAGAAAGGATTAGTATAGTAATGATAATGAGTACAGTTATGGAAGCCACCGTATAAATTTCCTTTCCTCATCCACATTCATACAAGCCTATCATTGTGCTTACGCATACATTAAAATGGCATTTCTTCCACAAAACCTCAATATGTTTGCCGTATTTTCCATGTAACAGCCGTATATGTAGTGTCATATGATGCATTTCTGAGAACGCAGACTTTCGTTTCTACATACTGAACATTATATACAAATCTTCACAAATAAACACACAGAAACTAGGATGCTTATACCTTCAAATACAAAAAAAAATATTTGCAGACTCAAATATATAGAACCACATAGTCACACATGCAAATATATGGAAGCATATAGTATCACATATAAATATATGGAAGCATATAGTATCACATATAAATATATGGAAGTATATAGTTTCGCATGCAAACAAATAAGTTCTAGAATACAAAAACTCAAAAACATATATGTATTTATTCGAAATATATCCAGGTATATCAAAGATAGGTGGATTCTGTATCTGTCCTGGGTTTTGCAATAGTTCTGTAGAGATAGCCGGATCCTAAAGATATCCAAGATTCTATATATGTCCTGGGTTAGGACCCAAGTTGGAATTTTGTCCGGGGGATATAATTCGAATAAATGCGGTATTATAGTTAAGCAGCGAAACCCTATAACCGACTACTTTCAAATAGAAAAAATTGGCTTCAAATAATTACACACATAGTCACAACTAATAATAAGACCGTAACTTGGCGAAAGAAAAAATAAACGACTACTTTTATTATCTCGCTTATAACACTCATTTCAAAGGAAATGAGCATGGCTTGCACATCGAGAGGATCTTCTAAACTGCAGCTCCTCCACGACACTACTAGAATTTGAAGTTATTTCACTCACAGGAACTTTATATACACGTACCATCTCACTTGTTTCGTTTCTTCTTGCAGCAATTCATATAACAAAACTTGTTTTTTTAGGATTTCATATAGTTTAATGACATGGACGTTGTTCCTTTCACAAGATTTTATGTATGTAACAATCATAATAATTGTTTTTCAGAACTTCATACACGAGGATTACAAATATCATCATCAAATGGTTTTACCTCTTAAAGTAATTACTAACAACAGCAAATTAAAAACTTAAATTAATATCAACCTCAAACTAAAACATAACAGCTGCATCCTTTTTTGACGCGCCAATTGTAATTTTACCACAATTAATGTCAAAGCATCTTTCCTGGAAGCTTTCGTATCGCCCAGGGAAGTAAGGTGTATGATAGGGAGAAAGAGATGAATTCATATCAAGGAGCTTGAGTGATACATTTTCCCTGATAAAGAGCGACAAATGATACGTGATAAATAAAATCGATGAATGTTACATTTTGAATAAATAAAAATGATGAATGTTACATTTTGAATAAATAAAATCGATGAATGTTACATTTTGAATAAATAAAAATGATGAATGTTACACATAGAATAAATAAAAATGATGAACGTTACATACAGAATAAATAAAAATGATGAATGTTACATTCTGTACCACGAAAAACATGAAAGTTACAATTTGCAAGTGTAAAAGCAAGGAGTGTTACCACAAATCTAACTAAAATTACTAAAAACGGTATTCATGCTGGAAACTAGTCTTTGAAGAAAAGATTCCATAAGGAAAATAATATCCTAAACTTGAACTTGTTTTGATGTTGAAAGAACGCATGGGGTTTCACTGAACAACCAAAGTGTCTAACTGCAGAAGTTTCATCAGTAATAGGTTTATATTCACATGGATACTTCATTTCATAAGATTTTTTCATTATAATTCCCTCATCGTAGTCAGACAATAACAAAGATTGAGCATTGTTTTGACACGAAAAACCCAGCTTATTTTGAAACTTCGTTGGTAAACATGGCCGTTACTTTGGTGGTGTGAGCTTGCCAGCCAACCTCACTGCATCAGCATTTTCCCATACTGACAAGCCCTCTTGGGTGGATGTTGTTCTTGTTGAGGGGAAAGGAAGTGGCACATGCAAATACAAAGCCGGCTGGAGTAAGAACTGGATCGATACGATAACCCGTACTAGTATATGGATGGAAGACTATGGCTTGAACTTGGTCAAAGTCTGGGGAAGAGCTGCATCTCACAGCATCAGTTGACATGTGTTTTATAAGCACGTGGATCCCTTACTTTGTTGGAGTCAGACAAGAGATCCAACGTTTGTCATATGTAGGATTTGCCACAATTTCGCACACTACATTACATACATCATCGTCAGTTGTGCACTTGTACCGCGGGTCTCAAAACCTTCTTAGGAAGTATAAAATATGCAACTGGCTCTCTCCCTCAACTACAGGCAAGTTAACCAACGGAGTAGAATCCAGGGTTTCACACTCGATACTCGTCATCTGATCCTCAACATGAGAATCTGGGGAGTACAAAATCCCACCTCGACAAACTTGTATAAGTAAAAATATGTGTTTATACAAAAAAAAATTGTACAAACATTGAAATTCTGTGCAAATACCTGTATACAAAACCTCTATGATCTTTAAAAAAACAAAAACACTGGGACAACAACTATCCCAACATTATACAAGGAAAAGAATCTCCTTGTACGTTCCTCCGGGTTTCCATTCTCTTCGTCCTTGTAAATCATTTTAGTAATTCTGACAGAAATGACAGAGAAAACTGGAGCAAAAATAACCGTATCTACACTCCGAGCAAGTAACGCAATCTTCCATTAGATTTCAACAATATTTTATCTTCAAAGTAATTCAAAAACGAGGAATCCACATAACATTCAAATCATTCATTTTTACCGACCTTCCAGCTGTCTTGCCAGATTCACGTAACCCAACTCCTTTCTTGCTATTTTCAACATGTTCCATTTAACAAGTATAGCTACCTGTTTGTACAAGCATTTGAACTCTCGGTATTCCTTGTCAGCAGTCCTACTGACAGCATATGTTCATAATCAAATTGGGGCATTCAGCGCACTCGTATTCACACATTTATTTCAGAACACTCCAAATTCATATTTGCATCACATTTGTATACACAATGTACTACTTGCTTCTATTGATACATCCAGCTTTTGAGTTAGATGTAGACTCACGAACTCATACGCAAAGTAGAAGTGCAGCTTTCCTCCTCGCTTCCTTACTTGCATTGTTCATATTTTTGCTCTGTCATATGTAATTTTATATACGTGACTGTGACTATATTATATTGCTATTTTTTGTGCATCCAAACATTACAAATCTTGCCTGGTTGCATGCATGTAGTATCGTTTTAAACCGAGCGGAAACTACTACAAGCTGATATGCCCCGCCGGAATGTACATCAACCTGTTCAAGTGAATAAAAGGGAAGTTGTAACAGGCAAAAACACACATGAATTTAGGTGGGACAAGTACAAACAAAGATTCTAAATTAAAAAGTAAGTTGTGAGGCACAAGGACTCTTGTAGAGACAAGGAAGGAAGGAGTAAAATATAGAGTAAGATGTATGTATGCTCTACATTCCACTAGGATCTCGTCATCAAAAAGAGAGAAATGAGAAAAAGTAACCTAAAGAACTACGGAACAAAGTTTAAGTTGAGGCATAGAGCTCCACGTATACACATAAGAGTATATAGACTATGTAGATTGTACTTAAGCTATTGTACACGCATACTTCTTCAACACAATACAAGCCTACATAAAAACATACTGTCGTAATTAAATTAATCTCCCGCTCATCTGTATGTATCAATGGTGCGAAAAAAATGCACTGTAAAAAACCGAGGTCAAATGACTAAGCGTGGAACACGATCGCAGCTTGCATGTAAAATATAGGAGACCCATGTATACGGGTTCTATTTGGGTGTATTGCTTTTATTTTCCACCGTTCTTTGTTCTCATGTCATTTCGATGCAGCATCAAGGGTAAGCATGTTTCTGAACATTTCGCTTCAAAGAATTTTCTCAGAATCCGTAAATACATACAAACTTCTAGGTATTGAAGTATGTAGAAAGTTGTGTGGAAGATCCAAATCTGAGGATCAGGACGGGAGGAGAACATCCGCCAGCAGGTTAAAACGGTTGACTAGGACATGGATTAGATAAATTTGATCTCTCGGCGACCACGCGATTATCGCTGTAGCAAAAGAATGTCCAGCATCTACTCCTAACAAGGACAAACATTTACTGCATAAAAGAAAACGCGGAGGTAGTTAAATTGGAAAAAGGATGTAATGAGGGAAATAAATACCAGCTCGGACGGATAGACTTTATGCATAAATTTGAACCAAGCTTCCTCCTCAAGACAGACAAGACTCCCTGAAGGATAACTTTAAGTAGTAGTACGAGTAGGAGGGGAAGATTTAAAAATTCAGTAAAAAATCACCGGCTGTAGAACACTATAACTGTAATTTACCTTTATCCTAGCCACGTGCCACTGATTAATACTAATAGCTAAATTATAGATTAGGCCCGCGGTAGTTAAGATTCGATTCTTTACCGATGCGCTATAGTGTTTACAAACAAACTACGTGATTAAGTTACTTGACATACACGTACAGTATGTCCTTTAGAATTCGGATAAAGTTTTAAGATCCAGTAGATCCTGTCAACAAAAGTTTTTATATTTTTATTTTATACACAAACTTGTTTCTAGATTACACAAGCTCCTGTAAGGCTATTAAGCTAGCCTATAAATCTATGATATACTTTAAGATTACATCTCAAGCGAAGGTCCCTCGCCAAGTCGTAGTGCATGGTGAAAATATATTGTTAAGAAGTAATTGAAATGGAGGAAGAGTGGTAAATAAATGATGGTTATGTAAAAAAAGAGAGAAAACGTGTAGAGAGAGACAGTTGTCGTCCTTATTTACAGTTCCTCGCACTTATTTACTTAAGTGCGAAGGAAAACGAAAACTCTACATGGTACTTGCGTTCGGGGAATAGTCACTATATACAGCTTTAAAACGTAGTCATATCTTACGGAGAATTTATTTCTTTGAATTTCCTGTAGCTTCACTACTACTTTGCTTTCCTTCACGCTACAGCCATCCCATAAGAACACGTAGTAGTATTAGGAAAGAAGACGAGACAGGAGTGGTGGTAAAAATATAAAAGTAGCGGTAGCAGAGCATCTAGAGAACTTGTATCACAAGAAAATACTGAAATTGTGTAGTTGTACCAATCTAGGAGAAGCCTTAGTAGAGATACCACGAGGAAGTATAAAAAAGCAAGAATAGAAAATCCAGGAGAAATACCAGTAAGATCTAGAAGTACAAGGAGGGACCATGTAGAAAAAAATAGGAGGAAATCTAGAAATAGCAAGTGGAAAATCTAGAAGAGAGGTTGTAGAAAATCAAGGCATTGGTGGTGGAAAGGAAGAGGAAGAAACGGAAAGAAAAAGATGAAGAAGAAAGAGAGGGAACAGCAGCGGCAAGACGAAGAGAGCAAGGGAGTCAAGAGTGAAAAAGCTCTTTCTGACTCACATGTGAAAGAGGGACAATTTTTTGAGTTGGAGCCAAAGTCAAGCCCGGTCAAAGCTCTGGCAGAGAAAAAGCAGTTTTCTAGACATTTATGGAGGAAATGTACACTTGACGACATCTCAAAGGAAATTGAACTCAACTGGGACTTGGCGATTCAAAACTCGAAACATTTTTACACGGCCTCTCTTTCCCTTTCTCCGTTCTCTCTCTCATGCCCCACAATTCCCACCAACCCTCCAAGTACACGCTCTCGTCTGCTACACATTCATCCTTTACACAGTCGAGGAAACAGCAACACCAACCCATTCGTCCTTACCCAAAAGTATGCAGTCTTACATAAAAACAGCCAACAAAATTGTTATCAACCCACACCGCCTCCATCCAAATACTTTAATTCCCCAGAAAGCACTCGCTATTCCAAGTCTGCCAACACACGAGAAGAATTGGAAAAATTAGATGCAAACAACAAGAAGAATTGCCGTGGCAAGAAAATGATAATTAAATGAACTTTCTACATGATCAGCGCGGTTGGGAGAAAATAAATAACGTAAAATAACACTACGTCCATAAAACAAATAACCTTCAAAACTCCCCTGCAGTTGAAATAAAATAATACACCACATCTATTTTACACGTCCGAATGAAGAAATAGCTGAGTAATATTAAATATATTTATTAGCACTTAAATATTCAATATACAAACGATACGGTAGAAGGAACAAATTATTTAAGTCAGAATTGAATTTAAAAAAATTATATTTACATAAACCACCAATCAAATAACAATTAATTAAATAAATTCAATAAAAAAAATACTAACAGATATTCTACCAAGACAAAATAACATTTAAAAAATTTTAATACTTTAAAAAATGCGACATATAGTTAAAAATCAATAACATTTCATATGCGCCTATTTGTGTAATAAAAAAGATTAGCAAAGACGATCAATATGTGAGCATTCAACAGTAGAACCACTTTCGTTCCTCTTTACTCTTTGGCGATTCCGTCAGATTGATAGTACTACGTGCAAGTTGGTTCTCATGAAGTGTTCCGTACTCGCCATTCATCCTCCTCTCGAGAATCTCAGTAGACAGTGTTCTGAAAACTGCTTCCACATTCAATGCATCTTTCGCTGAAGTCTCGAAGAAAGATATACCGAGCTTCTCCGCAAGGGCCTGGAGCACAGAGAGTCAATCAAATTTAGGAAACCAATTAACTTGGGCTTCCACTGGATTTCCTTATCAAAGGATTGCTAGCTAATATCTATTGATTTTATTCTGATTGACTGTTTAAAGCTTTGTATTTTCATATTACAAGTTATTTATAGGCTTGCATATCTATAAATTCTTCTGAATATATTTACTGTCTTGAGTTGTAAAAATGAAATGAGATTTATTAGTATATTACCATTGATATGTCTTTACTATGTGATATAGTATAGAAAACGCTGTAATAAGTTTGAACTTTGTAATACAGTTGTATGTACCTGCCCTTCTTCATGAGAGATTTGCCTTTCCTCAATCATATCAGCTTTGCAACCAACCAAAATTTTAATAGCGTTTTCGGCTCCAGATATGTTATTTGCAAAATCTAGGTAATACTGCAGCTCCTTCTCCATTGAGGCAAGGTCTGTGGTATCATAAGCTAGGATCACTCCATCACTTTTCCTCACATACTGCTTCACAATCTGATGAAACTTCTCCTGACCGCTAGTGTCCCACTTATGCGTCATAAAATAACCAAAAATAATTAAGTTCAGAAACGAAAGCAAATTAAATCATAAAATTTAATGCATTTTTTCCAATTGAAACAAAGAGCCTTACCACCCGTAGAAATATATTTTTACTGCCCAGACGAATGGACTTCCAAGACTAGAAATAGAATGATGAGGATACAATGGTGAAAGAATAAGGAATTGTAAGATATATAAATCAATTTCTATTTATATATTTCTGCATATTGTAGTCCAAATAATAAAAATTATAATGAAATTATAATAAATTCCACACTTTGGCGGCTTCATCCCAAGAAAATGAGTATTAAAGCCCCTGAAGAATATAGTAAAATACAAAATAACCACAACATCCACACTCACGTAATCCAATCCTATAGTACTGTTATATTGCTCGTGGAAGACATCCGTCTGAAAGATTTAATGAAAGCATAAGAAGGCTGGAGGATAAACAAACTCAAGAATGGATACGCAGAGGAAAAATAAAATCTTGGAATAACCGTGTATCGAAGAGATAAGCGTGTCTTCCCTACGCCAGACTTTCCGAGCGTTATGATTTTGAACGAGTAGTCGCTGCAATACAAAAGGAAGCCAAACAAATGAGAAGGGACTTAATGAAGTAACAAAAATAACCAGATCGGTAACCGCGAAGTACTAAAAGTACGTAGTAGTAGTATAGGTAAATGCAAAAACGGAACCACGAACTGCTCGTTAGGTGGCGGTGAGTAGATGCAACAAGCACTGGAGGGTCCCGGCAAAGTCTCCCGGTTGCGGAAGGAATTAGATTTTGGGACGGAGACGACGGAAGGCATTGTGTAGCTATAGCTCACAATTAGCCTCGGACACAACTGATGATTTGTGTACTTGGAAGAAATTGAAAATGTAGTATTTGTAAAGGGATCTTTACTGTTTTCCCTCTAAGAATTCTTCAATTTTTCAATATTTAATTCAATGAGTTCGTAAAGAAATCCTTGTTTTTAACATTATTTATGAAATCACTGTTTTCAATGACCAGCACTTTTGTCAAAATTTAAAAATAGTTGCTAAAGATAGTAACTTGTAACGAGAGAATTACTGATCATTTGTCTCGCCCACTTGAAACTGAAGTGAGCTTCTACATTATTTCTTTTCAACGTCAAATATTCCGGTTGGTAACTAAAAAGCGGAAGTAAAACTGTATAACCTCCACGATTAGATTTGTTTACTAATTTACTTACTTAGTGGTCATAACCTGACTCATCATTGTACATACTTCAGTCAATCAAGTATACTTAAAGAGTATTTATAGATACTTATAAAAGGTTTATGCTAATCCACATATTCAATCCCTGAATGTTCTAAGCTATACCAGTACAACTTCAACATTGTTTAATATATACAGTTCGTATTATTGTTTAAAATAAGCAAACACGTGTTGACGCTGTTTTTACTTATTTACACGAGATAAAAAAGGCGCAATTACACAAAAAACATAGCTATAATGATTCAGTCAGCACCGGAATCAATTCATTCCATGTTGACGTTCATGGTCGCGATAAACAAGGGATTACGCGTGTATGTAAGTAAAGTGCATCAATCTTGTCGGATGCTCGTATGTATGTGCGAAAAAACGTTGGCGGTGAAATTTTTCCCGAGTGTATCAACTACGTTTATAGTAGGTATCTCCATAATATTATTATACTAGAGTATATTATTAAAGTAATTATATTCCATATTATTATATCAAAGTATCTATTATCTTTATAGACATACATATACACATATACAAGGAAATATTTCCATTACAATCAAAACTTTTTAACAAAATGCTATTATATAGTAGTACTTCTTCGTTCAATCTAACGTGTGTAATTGTTCGCTACAAATTACTGCCAAAATAGTTTGCAAAGCTGCTGAAACATCCAACCTTGTAACTTGTTTAATGCTACTCATGTATCACAGTGCAATTTTGCAATCTATAATTTTATTATATTTCTCTACGTTTTCCTATATTGAGTCTTGTGTATAAATCAATAGGCAATCCTTTATAATACATGGAATTCATTATAATATACGGAATCCATTATAAAATATAAACAGGCAATCAACTCACATGTCAATTGTTTTTTCTATAACAAGACCATTTTATTATGCCACGTTGCAAATTATTTCGGTACTGTGAGATCTCTGTTCGTCTGTCAAACAAAATAGTTGTGTATAAAAGCATGAATAATTGTATAATTGTGTCCCTATGCATCAAAAATAAACAGATGAATCAACTACTTATGCAAATATTGCATTCCACTCTACGGCTGTTTCAAGTGGAGGAAGTCAACCAAAGCACATAATAAAAGTATGAACTATATAATACTAACATATGACATTTATACAAAAGCAGTGACATATTGCACATATACACCGTGTATACTACATAATATGTGCTCTGTCTTGTGTGAACGTGAATATTAAGATTACACATTCCATACATACCTACATACTATAGTATGATAGTAATAGTTACAACTGTGAGTGCAGAGATCTCAGTCAACAGAATTTATCTCTAGGGTGTATGACCACATCAAAGCCCCCCCAGCTCTCCCAGTATAGTAGCACAAGTTCTAACACCGAATCACAAGGAAAATCGATTTATCTACATACGTTATTTATTGAATCAACAAACTCAATAAATTCCATGTTAAATCGCATGTAAAAGAGTCTATTACTGCGCAATAATTCATCCATATCTTGAGTTAAAATGCAAGATTGTCATTCCGCTCAACATGACACATGTTAGAAGAATAAGAGATACATATTTGTCAATACAATCCTATACAGATATGCAAGTTACAAGTTTTATTAATAATATTTATACAAGTATGCAAGTAAAATACACTTACATACAAGCAAAGTAGAAAAAAGTCCGATATTTAATGATTAGAAAAACGTGTCCATAATAAATAATATAAATCATTAAAACTACAGTTAAAAACATTTGCGCGCATTCGTTGAGCTTTTCCTTCTACAGAGTGTTTGGACGTCATGTACTACACGCGGGCGGATGATTGCAAGCGTAATGACATTCGACATTATAATATTTATAATCCAATTTCCGAAAAACCTGTGCAAAGACCATGAAAAAATCATAACTTGCTACTTTAAATCGATACGAAACTGTTTGAAACGAAATTCAATTCAATAGCTAATGTTTCATATTATCAGTACAAAATGATATGACTGCTGTCCAGTGTCCCGTGCTTTGTTAATATTAATTTAGAACGTGAGGCTATTATATTGTAATATAAAAAATAATAAAATATACATACCTAGTAGTACAAGTTTTAGCTATAGTGTTATTAGATTTGACTCTTGTAGCTTATAAATTAAATATTAATAGTATTTTATTTATTTTATTCAGCAAGGACAAGGCTGTAATTATTATTATTGGTAGCTCAACATAAAATACTACAAAGGTGCAAAAATGGGTGCAAAATCATATAAAGGAAAATAAAAAGGACTACCAATTCACCCGTAAATTCGGAATTCAATAATTTGGAGAACTGTTGAATGTAAAGGGATATGGATGAAATAGTAATATTATGAAAAATACCAAAATTATAACATGACTGCGTCATTCTGTAATTTCGATATTTTTGAAATAATTTAATAATAATAATCAAGGCTCTCGAACAATAAAGTCAATAAAGCTTTTCCCCATAGTCAAGGAAAGGAAGTAGGTCTCAATCACTTGTTCAAGTATGAAATTTGGTGGTCAACAGTAATTTAGCAATTTCACAACCGCTATTTCAGAGAAAATGGCAGAGAAGTCATGACGAATATACAATATTAAATACACGAAAAGGGTGAATTCATCTAATTTTAAAATAAATTATGCAGGTGAATCGTAACGAAAATAGCTTTGATTACGTGAATCCACATGTAAGCATAATGAATTTGACTTTCCTTCATATACGTAACTGAATGACCGAGCGGCAGGCGCAATTGTAAGAATAAATTGCTTGTAAGTAGATATCTATTATTTTTTTGGAGTTACTTAAAATGTTTTGCTTCCAATATTTAGGGCGCAGTCGAAGTTTTGTGAGGAAAGAGAAATGTAGGAAAAGCATGACAAATATTCAGTTATGATTAGAAGTATTTCTTTGAAGCCTCATATAAATAATACATTAGAAACCTAATAACCTTACAAACTTAAAATCCATAGAATGTTTCTTTATAAGTGGAGGTTCGTAGTGTGAAATTGTAACCGGTACATTGATAATTAATTACAATATCTCAATCTAATAATAATAATTTTTGGGGACAAGGATTTTCCTTCGGAAAAGAAAGCTTCATTGCTGCTGCAAACACTGCAGGGAAAATGCCGACATTGAAGACAATCAAAGTTTTTGGATGGTCTGTCATGTTTGGAAGACTATTCCGGGTACTTCCCTTCACTTGGGATGAGAATCAGCTGCAGTTGAGGAAATTACCAAATACACCTTACAAGATGCACATAATCCCGTCAATGATCAACACTAGCATTCTATGGGCTCACACCACCTTTGTGATTGTGCGTTTCATAACGGGCCTGAAAACTGACGCAGCGTTTAATCTGATTCTTCACTTGAGCTACATCGGAATGCTCCTTCTTCCATCTATTCTCCTATTAAATATTGTCCTCCACGCGGAAGATATCGTCACCTTTTGTAACCAATCCATTCAGTTCCTCTTTCAATTGCAAGGTAAGCGGTTCCTTTTATTTCGGCGTTTACACCTTATAATGCATACTTTCAATGCGAGGTGCTGTATTCGGTAACAAGCTTGACGGAGATGCTGTTAAGATCGGCAGGGAGCGTTACTGTAATGCATTACGGTAATAGCGAAGTGTAATGCTTTACTATAAAATAGCGGCAAGTATGTGTAACTTAGATCAGTTTTGGACAACGCATTTAACACCATGTAGAGTATCCTCATAGTTATATCTCTAGCCCTGCTGTACAGATAAATGGCTACGCCATCGCATACAAACTTGCACAAACGTTAAATTCTAGCCCTTTAGAATCAGGCCTGATCGAATCTTCAGACCGTATAGCCTACTGAAGATGAACAGCATTAACTATGCTTTCTTTTGAAAAACTTTTCTGATTTACCAGGAAAATACGTGAACAAAAACCTAGGGGTTCGTCATAGCAAATTCTATGAGGACATGCTGGTGTCGAACAAGTGGAACACAGTCTTCAGTCCTTTGATTTTCGTAGTTATCTTGTTGAAAAACCCCGACATAAGATTCTTCATCACTTCAACGATTCCTCCGGAAAGTCTACCGTTAGGCACTCTCATCCTCATGGCTCTGTACTATCTCTGGCTACATTCGGTCATCTCCATTGTCTTCACAGTGTACCTGAACATAGCTTGGAACTGTATTTTCCCTATTAGCTTCGTCGTCAAACAGCTATGGTAATTTTGACAGGGTAGATTTGATTAAAAAAACTTGCTTATTGTATATGATGTGGTGCTTTATACTTGATTTTTAATTTATTTTATATATGAATTTTTACATACTAAAGATATTTTTCACATATTTAAAGTATTTAAGTAATATACTTGTGTGTAGCCATCGGAAGAAGATGAACTCCACGATCAATCAATTTCGGAAGCCGAAGCTAGCAGCATCGACATACAGTTGCATGCAGATCTTAACAATTCAGCTGAACCATTGCTTCCAGATGATAGTATTGTATGCCGTTATAGTCGTAGTGTGTGTTTCGATATTGAACAGTTACGTGATTGCCAAGATCTTGCAAGGATTTTTAAAATATATATTTATCTTCTATACATCCGTTACCCTCACACTCTTCATAATCAGCCTTCATAACTTGGCAATGATTTATCATGACTCCGAACGAGTAATCCGGTCCTGGAGAATCCACCGGAAAAGGAAATCTATCGTTCATGTGTTCTGGGGATCACGGCAAACTTTGCGATTTTCTGTTGGGTCCCTGCACCACATTGATACAGCACTTGTCATTAGAATTGCAGGAATTATTACCGTCAGTACTGGGAAACTTTTGATATTTTTATGAAATGCTGTAGTTATGTATGTTATTGTATAATCTATTGCTGGCAAGTTTTAAGATCCCCAGACTTGTCACCACAATCGTCATCGTACGGAAAGTTATGAAACTCACAAGACTCCTGAAGGAGTTGACAAAATCCGAAGGTACTCATGGAGTTTCTCTCGGAGTGAGAGTTGTGTATGAAAACCTATGGTTTGGCTATGCCTTGCCAGGCAATATGACAGGGATCCGTAATGGCATGTTGTGCTTGCGTGGGTTTATAATAAATACAACATACAAGAAGACAAGTTTAATCGAAATGTGACATGCATTACATTAAAGTCCTGGAGATATTTGACAACATTCCTTCAGATCCACAGAATCCGTCTCTATGTAGCTGCTCATGCCGAAATGGAAATTTTTTCCGCAGGAAATTTTTGCTTGGTGACTACCTTTACTAAAAAAGGTTTCTTCAGCTGGAACTAATCTCTGTTGACAAGTCCCTTTGGTGAAAGAGTTTAAGAGATGACATACACCTCCTTTGAATCCTGTCTCCAGCAACGTTTAATTGCCAATTTCACAATCAAAACGCGTGCAGGATTGAAATATGTCAAAAAGTTTACCACCATTGCATTACTTATATGCTTACGTATGTACATGAATACGTACATACATAGGCATCTCCTTGTCACCATGAATCATAATCCACTTCACACAAGGAAAATTGGAAAAATCAGAATACGCACATTCCCAAAAGAGATTTGCCAGCTGACTCAAGTAGCCGACACACCGCAGGCTTCAGGATTTCTAAGGAATGTTCTCTCAAATCTCGGAGCTGTTTTGTTCTTACTCTAATATTATAGGGGACATCAACTGAAGAATTGTCTATCGAATGGTTAAATACTGCAAAACTTCAATACTACACTTACTTTCAGGTTTAGAAGCCGTTCATCTGAATAACCATTGTAACTAGTAACTACTGCTTTTTATATAAATAGTTTACCATCTAATTAGTACATGAAAGTAAAAATTAATTAGAAATCATCGCTTTTCAATAAAAGTTATTATGCTGCAGCTGCAAACGTTAATTTTAAGCAGATATGACTGACTATCGTATTATACATAACATTAACTTTCCCTCCACGATCCTAGTTAATTACCCATCACTTGGGTTGTGCTAGACGGGGTTTGGCAGTTCATCATGAGGAACGCATGTGAGTATTTATTTATCATAAATGTCAAAAGAGATGACACGGGCCTCCCAATCATAGAATAACCATATCGATATACCCTTCGTTCTTACAACATTGTCAGTTTACTCATCTCTCCAGAATCCAACCAGAAAACGTATCTATTAGAACCACATAATTATTATAAATAGACTCTGGCACGTAACATCTTTTGTCATCTAACTATAGTATTACATAATTCTAGCATTTTTAAATGTTTCGAAGATGCATTAATATTTTTTGTGAAGTTGCTTTTTCTGTCTTTTTTAAATGATACTCTAGATACTACCAGTAGACACGCCAGTTATGATGTAACTTTTTGTTTTGACGTGTACACTCACAATGAGAGGTGTTTTTAACACTAACATTCTGAAGCTTAAAGATTTGTACAACTCGCTGGTCATACAAACTAGTACAGTATTGACTGTACTATTTATTCCATCAAAAGAATTTTATCTCAAATAAGATTAAATATGCAAATTATTTTTACAATATGGACCCTTCATTTGCACAACATGCCGTTTGGTATACTAGTTCACATACAGTTAAAGAACATTTTTGAAAATTTTAAAGAAAATAGCCTTGGAGGAACACCCTTAATATGTTGGTAATGCTAATCAAACAGTAGCTATGTACCTGTGTGTTTAGCTAGCAACGGTGTCAAAACATTGTTGATTTTTAATTTTTCAACAACCATGCAGAGCACAGTCATGAAAAAATTCAATAATAAACAATATGCAAAGTCTCCGAACGCCTTTAAGATTGTCAATCGGGCATTCCGTTCGGTTTTCATATGCAAAACAATTTTTTGACCTCCAGTGATATTGATATAACATAGGCAGTTGCTTTTTTAAAGCCATGTAAAGTTGTTTGGCGTGAAAAATTCAAAAACGTGAAAAGAAAGAAGAATTTTTCCAAAAATTGTTGATTTCTGAAATTCATCAGGAGGAGCTTAGTTTAAGACATAAGTATAAATATAGAACACATTGATTATATGTTCACTTTTCAGTTTATAGCGTAAGCAAAACTTCTATATATAATTTTTTACTTCGTTATAACCCAAGTTCACAGAACTCTACGGAATCTGCGATCAAGACATCTTCCTCACCTACTCGTCTTCTCCATGTTTAATGTTCCTGAGGACATTGTAGCTTAGTCATCATGATAGTTACTAATTTTTGGAGTGAAAGTGTGACAGAAATTACGTCATTCCATGGTTTCATTAAAATGTACAAAACTACTGTCTAGCTGCAGCATCCGAAGGTTGCTTCTGCAAGCTAAAGTCTAAAAATAGCTCGTGAAAATGTACAACGTTGAGGTAAATGTAGAAAATTAATTTAACACCAGGCAGAGAAGAGCTTACTGGTTGGTGACAGGAAACAACGGCCAAGTTCATTTTAGTAAGAAGCTCATCTTTCCTGTTTCGTTGCATCCCGTCTTCCACAATAAACTTTCGTCACCTTTGTTAAATTTGTTAAATCCTTATGGGTCCGACATTAGTGTCACTGAAATCCTTTAGAGCGTCTTCTTCATTCTCACGCCCTCATTTTCCTCATTCAAAAGCGAACTCTTGGTGTTCAAATATTTCAAGAGCCCACGATGAGCTTACTAAAGTTATTTAAATTTTCCTAGTGTCTTCAAATTACTCTATTCTAATATTATTTAAATATAAGCTATGTAAAGAATCTTGAATGGCCTGATAATGAAGGAGGCTGAAGATTGTAAAACACATCAACTTGCAGGGGCAAAACACGAAGATTAACACTTCAACAAAACATTCCAAGATTATTGAGGGGTGAAAAGTAGGTTCGAAAGTGTTTAGGACCAACAACTGATGTACATATTTGTGGTTAAAATGCAGGATTGAATTAAAAATCCGGTTAGCTAACAAAAACTTAAAGTGCTCTGAGGACATCAATCCCACTCTATAAAAATACCACTTTATGTTCCCACAGCGAGGCAAAAAAGCAGTTAGGACGTTTTCACATGACCGTCACAAAACTTTCGCTGATTTTAAGAACCTACACATGTCACATTGATTCTTTATATTGACATCAGTCTTCCTCGCAGCTTATACGAATCTTCTACAACACATGCACATCATAAGGAACTGAACTACTTTAACTCTTATCACTCTCAGTTTCGAATGTACCCCGTGTAATAAATTTCTTCCGATCAAATCTTGATTTGCATGGAACGTTACCCACTCCGAAGCTGTGCACAGAAGATGTATATACAAATTTGTATATAAAAATATATGTAAGTGTATAGAAATGAATGCGTCACTAGCCGATTTAAAAATAGGTTTTAAAAAGTATTTCGTATAGGTTAGTTAGAGCTAAACCTCTACCTACTTTGCATGTTCATCGTTAAGCCGTCGTCGGAAAACCTCTGGAAGGGCTCTGCACAGGAAAATGCTGGAGTTGCATTATGCAAGTAATAGTGTGTAAGGTGGTTTGGAGATAAGCTGGGTTAAAAAAGGCTGTAGAGGAAAAATTCATATGGCTTAATGTATAGGGTATATAAATATGTTTGTCAGGGGAAAGTGAAGGAGAAAGTATCTTTACTTAAAGCTTTACTTACCCTCGGATCATGAATTCCCTCAAATTTATGGCTCTCCTCCCGGGTGATCATAAAGACGGCCAAATTAGCTGTATACGTGGCAAGGAAGACGACGGCAAACATGGACCAGACGTGTACCACCATCCTGTAGAAAATTAAACGTGCCTTGTGTACAATGGGTCAAAAGATATTCCACCACGGCGGATGAAGAAGAAGGAACAAGAGGAGCGAGAGAGGACTTTTGTGCTGGCTAGGCATATCCTTCCCGTCCCTTTGTATACCTTCGATCTAGTAACACTTTTACTATAGATGCCAATGTATGCGTTATATTCGGGCAATATTCCACATCTGGCTGCTCCAAGTCCACCAACTCATATACGACTTGCCAGCCAGATGTAAACTAATTCTCAACACATTCATAAAATTATTTATCAGCAACCAACTTTTCATTTCACCCAACTAGGAATAATAAAATAACTTGAAAAAACGACCACACAAAGATTTGTCTCGTCAAATATTAACAGCCAAGAAGGAAACAACAAGTGTACTACTAACGACTACTACACCAATTTTTCACCGACGCATATCGAAGATGAAGTGAAAGCTATAACCCCGACTTTTGACATTCCCAAAAATAGGACACCATGCAGCGTGACACAAAACGAACACATCAAGACAAGGGAGAAGCTTACAAATTTCCAGGGTATAACATACGCGCGGTAAGTGCATGCATTACTTTTATGTACTCCGATGTGTTATTATAAGCTTGTGTATCTATACATGTAGATACAACAGATATACATAACCGGTGCATACCAAACCATCTATTATTTCTACACTTGACTCATATAGCCATAATGCCAATATACGTGAGTATATGGGCTATATACATGTAGATAGATGTTGTAGAATTATTTCAGAGGGGAACTCCAAGAAAGATATGGCTCAAGAGACATAGTTATTCATGATTATGTGCAAGGCACGCTGGGCTACATGGCGGTGAATCCATCAATTTACTCGCGTAAATCGTAAAGCGTTCACGTAACGAACATCAGCAGGATGAGGACAACTGGAAAAACGGAGATCAAGATTCTTTAAAGGCAAACCTTGTGTAGAGTCAACGATGAATGGATTGATCAATGGTCTTTCATTCTTTCTATTCCTTTTCCGCTACATGTATTTCTCTCTCCGGGTCGTCCTCGTTGTCACATGATTTTCAACACTATCATACCATGGACCAACACCTTATCTCTGGTTTCACCCTCTTTATCTATGTTCCTGTACGATTTTGTGCCTCAACTGTCATACAAACATCATCAAGAAAGGTCAATATTGAATTTGGCGTTGGTATTAGGGCAAAGAATTAGGGAGAGAAAAGATCATTTCATTCGCGGTGGACCTTTCCCAGACACTCCATAAACTTTCAGTCTTCAAGCAAATTAATTTGAAGTCTATGGAAACAGAATATACCTATAATATCCTGTACGTATCAGTGCAAAGAATATAATGCAAGGATGTCAAATACTGTGCAATATAACAAGAATGCTCAATGCAATGCAATATGTGTAAGTTTATAATCGTAATACTAGTATGCCAAATACACATAGTTTACATAGTAATGATTGTATAAGTATGGCATGAAATATACATTTGAGGGTACAACATAACGAAATTCACGTCAAAGGAAACGGAATATGTAATGTAATATTTAAAGTGATGCAAGCCTAAGGTACATCTGAATTTTTAGAATATACCCACGTATAACTTCTGAATTTGTATTAATATCTTGTGACATAAAAGTGACAAACAAAGTTTTGTGATTTGAATCCTCTTTCGGCAGTGGCAATTTGAGACTATCCTATACCTGAAGTCCCTGTTGCTCTCGCTGTAAACTAAATCCGCAACACCTGACAATATCCCCTGCGAACAGGAAATGATGATCCGCTTTGCTACAGTATCTAGTATTTCACTAGCAACTCCTGCTCCTAAACATCGACAATCTTTGACACACTCCACAGTATAGAAGCTAAAGTTTTTTATCCACGTGGAATTTCATACTACTATGTAGTGGAGCATATATAATCTATGTATGTATGGAATTAAATAAATCGATTTATACGCACAAAAGTAATACAATGGAAATTACATAGTAGACTAGTGCATGAAAAATTGCGTAACAATAAGCAAAATCATGGAATTCATACTATTTCTTGAAGCGTATTCTTGACTTCTTGACATAAAATATTTAGAATTACATAGTTTTGAAGCATGTTTTCACATCAAACTCACTATCAGGGCTGCTGTATAATTTGTATTATTATATTATAATTTGTATTATGCACAAGATAAACTATTAACTGCATAAATAAAAACTTTCCCTAGTGTCCAACCATACATCAATGTTTACTTGAAAGGAGCCACGCAAAATCACTGGTATAGCAGTGTTCTACTCCATCAGCAACCATAGTTGCTATCAAGTGTCATCTGTCTCCATCGTCGTGCACAACTCGTATACCCATGTCGTTTAAGTTCATCTTTGATGCTCTGACTATCAAACTGCAAGCACACGAGTGACGAACGAAGGCTATTATCTGACAAACTGACGATAATGTCACGATCTGTGGATTTTATTTCTATTCCTTTCACATTCTTCCATACACAGCTACACATCTTCTAATCCAAACTTCATTCGCCTCCGCAACATCAGCCTTGAACACAGACGGAGCAAACTTACAACCCAGCTGATACACTTTCTTAAGTTCTCACTAAATAGCACTAACAATTCTGACATGTATATCTTCCGACGGATCATATTCCTGGGGATACTATCTTTGACTATTATTTCACTCCGTTTTTGGTATCGTTCCTGGTGCCGAATGTACCCTTGGAATGTTTTAGAGCATATAAAAATACTCACAGTGACACATGTACAAACATGCACTTAACTAACATTTGCAACATATATAAACAATGTAAAACACACACACAGTAAAACAAAAAGCATAGTACACCCTATTCCATATAGACATAACATGTACTGCAGTAGTTGAATCATGTATAAGAATACCACACAAACACAGAAAATGTTGCAAAATGCAAACCAGGAAGGGTATGAAATTGCTCAGAGGTTCCAAACCAAATAAAATCGTTTGAGACGAGCCATAAACTCTGAATGGAAGTTAGGTTCTATCAAAATCCCTACGCTTTTATTCCTCTAGAAGTGAAGGGACGTGATGGAAGAGCCATATACATGCATATCAAATACATGCATTATATGGCCCATACGCTTTGCTGTACTACAGGGACATAAACGGATTCCGCAATTACTCCTTCCCAATCTCTGAGATTATGCAGGCGTTAAATAAAAAAGATCATATTCCCATTTACTTCCCTCATGTAGAAGGACAGAGATAGGAGGACTCGGCGGCGTCGACAAGCATAAGTAGTGCTGTGCATCATCCAGACCAACATTCTGTCTACCGTAAATAAAGTGTGTACGCTGGGCTTGTGTAGCGATTTGGTGAAAGCTACCAGAAGAAACAAGAGCTACACGCAACGCCGTAGTCATTCTTTAATTCCTCTTTTCATGATCTATTACCGTAACAAATCATTCGGAATGAAAATAGCTGTGGTATGATTGCACATTGCCCGTCCCCTCCACTATGTAACTATATATTTGACTGACCTTTTCAGCCCACTTTCCGTCCGACCGTTCTTGTCTCAGGCGACGCTGACAGAGTACAAAACTTTGGTCATATTTCTAATCCTTTACTTAACCCCGTGTCTACGCAACCCAAAATTCATCTACTCCTCATTTCTTATAATAATGTTCCAAATCTAATCTTAGCTACCAAGGAACAATAACCTTCCTGACATTCCCTGTATAATGGGCAACTTTGTGGAGCTCACCATATTCTCCGCACGCTACACTTAAACCTCGTACTTAATCAATTCCAGTGGTTAACACCATGTAATACAAATGAACTCATTTTCTGTACCTACAACCATGAGTAGGACGACGTTTAAAAAGAAGCTAAATCCACCAACTGAGCAGCGGTCCTCTACCACGAGGTGAACATATTAAACCTCCAACCCGAACAAGTCTGCAGCTGTTCCCCCTAATAATAAGGAAATTTAAGTTTATAACTCTTCAGCTATACTTTTCAACATGTACATACATAACTGTACATTTTAGGTCCCATTCATTGAGTTTTATACATGTACATAACATATCTGTGGAGATGCAATCAAGGGAAATATAATTTTAATCTGATTGTACAGCTTATACCATCTATATCTATATTTTTAGGCACTTAATAACACAAATGATTCTTTCCACCGCATCGTTCCAACAATAATATTTCTAGTATTTATTCCATTGGGGAAAGTGAAAGTTGAGAAGTGGAGAGAACTGGAAGATGCCAAAAGAACTGTTCGGCTGTAAACAAAGCATTCACATATGCCGCCTTTATATGGCTTCTTTATCAATGTCATCCCGGATTTGGATCTCGTCCACGGCATTTCCAAGGAGCCTTCATTCGTCATTTAAAAGTGCTCTGCGGGAATACATAAATAGTAATTTGTAGTCGACAGTACTTTGCAGATTTCCGTTGTTATATTTTATTGAACATTGTCATTACAGCAATAATTATGGCATTGAAAAGTAAGTGGCCCCATGATTTTAATTTAAAGCAGATTTTGAAGCAGTTTTGGCACAAACATTTGGTAAATAAAGGGCTACATCTCACGTCTCTTCACACTTTTAGCGCTTCATGCTCGTACATTCGTCATATGAGTGCTCTTTAGAGGACATTAGGAACTGATTCACAACAGTGCTTTTAATCTCCAGGCTACTATGTAGTGACTGAAATGAATGCGACTGAAAAACGATTATGACACTCCCGCCAGCTTTAATGAATGGATGGTTCAAAAATGACAATAACAAGCACAGCTTTAGACTTTTGGGTGTATTTCCATATCTTCTCCCGCGTCTCCTCCAAGCAATCTTCACTTGTACTATACTTATTATACCACAGATATACCCACACATTATACTCATGTACATTTACTGCACACCCCTACTGTTTATTTATATATGTACATTGCATGCTATTGCAGGACGTTCCAGTTTTGTCTCAGCTTTGTTGCTTCTGGTAGATTGAGTACATAAAGTTTTTTAAAAGGCAGTCCACTAACCTGAACCCGACAGGTCGTAGTCACCAAAATATGTATTGACGATATAAAAGATTAGTTACCGTGGCAACGTCAGGCTTACATTTTAGTAGTGCCGATGTTAGCACGACGAGCGGAATAACAATAATAGCTACAAGAATTTTATGAAATGTGCAATAATGTGGTGTGTGGAGGCCTGGAGGCCATATAAAATTTCCAGGTCCTGTCGTATATTCAGGTGTTTACATAAAAGTTCACATGCTTAGAGGCTTTAGATATTGTTGGAGGCTGAAAAAAATCGACTTTCATTACATATTGACATTGTGGAAAAATACAAAATGGTCCATCACATCAGCGGTCTCATTCCATTCCGCTTTGACAATAATCTTTAGTGCCAATTTCCCCTTCGAAAACCCACAACGAGTCGTTTGACTATCTCGGTATGTATATTGTGTTTTTCAATGCAGCAAGACTATACGGTGTACGTCCAGTAGGATGCGCACATGCTACTCATACAACATAGAAAGTATTACTAGATGTTGTAGGTACACTGAAAGTATAAACTCAAACTAAAACAATCACAATATACGTCCTTACGCATTCCTGTTCGCATCCTGGAAACCTACCAATCGTGAAGTTTTTTCACTCTAAATTTCCTTCTTCAAGGGCTACCTACTCGACTATATTATAGGCACTTACACTCTTTCATCTCATTAACCTCAACAGCATTTCAAGAGTCTTCAACGCAGATTGTTCATTCGGAAGGAACATCTAACATTTGCAACCAACAACAACAATAACTACACAAGCGATCTTATGCAACATGCCGTTTCCCTTGTAAAACATGTCGCGGGATGTAATATAAAATTTTATTATTTTTAAAAACAATACAATACACAAACACATCCAATTAATCTCAAAATCAAACCAAATGAACTTGACAATAGCAAAAATACACCAAAAGAAAACTTCCCTGAAAAGCAACTCAACTTCAAAAAATCAGAAGGTATTAAATAATTGAGTTAATTTCCCATTAAAAAGTATTTGCAACGGTCATTAAATAATAAAATGCGCTATTCTTACTTGGCAGTGAACCCTCGTGGCGGGTCGATGTGCACGGAGGCCTGGAAGAGCCGTGCCCATACCAACCAACATGAGCGAAAGAAAGAAAACCGTGCCCCAGGTTTGGCTTCCTTCTGAATAAGGAAAAGAAAAACAACCACAAATCTGCATTAGAACCTGTGAATTCGATATAATAATTAAGAAGATTAGAATGAAAGGAGGACTATCCTCAAGAGTCAAAAACATTGTCGTGAGCTCCCGTAATTGTTTCTATCAAGAGCCCCCACGACTGCTATATAATATCAATGATGATTATAAGCGGTAACAGAATCGAAAGCATCGCCCACAATTACCCCTGCCGTTGCTAAATTGCTATACATGAGCAATTCCGATTCCCGGCAGGAAGAGAGTGGAACGGTTCTCAAGACTATAAATTTGTCAAGGAAACAGGGAAAAGTCACCTTTACCTTCATGTCAAACCCCATGGGGCTGAGCCATTCGAATAAAAAGATTGCTAGAGAGTAAACTTGAATTCCCACAAGACAGACGAGCATCCATAAGGCAGGATCGAACGGCTCTGTAATTCACAGGAAAATCGTTACACATCCTTTTATTTAAGTCAACGGAAAGTACATATATACAGGACAGGAAGGAGAAGTGAAACAAACAAATAAGTATTTGGATGACGAACATGTAGATATAAAGAACGAGAAAAAAGTGCACAGGACGCTGGAAAATATAGAGGATTTGCTGAAAAAGTATAAGGGACGACGATCTTGCTTCGTCGTGCAGCGACGATATTTTAGAATTTCCAGAAACAAATATTTTATTCCGCGAACGGTATTCTATCTTTATTGATACCCTAAATATTGTTTACAAAATACCCCTTGACTTTGTTTTCCATCAAAGGTATTTATTGTACATATGCGGGCACTAGTATCGGTATAGACGTGCACAATAAATAAAGTCATAAAGTGCCTGGGAAAATATTCCAACAACAATAAATTTTAGTCGGGAAAACAAAGGCGGAATATTTGAATGGGAAATATGAATATGTAGTAACTACTTCGCACATGCTACTCCTTGTGATTCATAAAGGCTCATAACTGTCATCATTAGACCAATAAATTCACAAATTAAATACACAAATGTAAACGACCATGCCTTTGATTTTCATCTCTTCAAACATTACTTAGTCTTTATCTTCTCCTCGGCTCTCAGCCTGTCACTTCCGATCCCATTGATCTGTATAAACTCAAACCCACTACACCTCTTGCACACATGATAAATGACCTTAAAGTCCAGTCACACAAGCACCAATGTACTGTCAAGTAGTAGTAGACCGTTGCAAAAGCTTGATCATATTTTCTGTTTTCCCCGAGTCTACAATGGATTTATTTAGTGGAAGACATAAATTCATTTTGCCTATTTGCTTTCTCACTTTTTCTAAAAGCCGCTCTGGAATTTTATTCCTTAAAGCCTATTCTTGTTCAAGTTCTTGTACAAAATTGTGCATACTTTCAGTTCTGATGCGCTATACTGAGACGTTGAAATTATGTATATGTCGCTGTGTACATATTTTATGTCGCTGTGCTGTGTAAACATAGCATAATCATTTCATATGCATAATGAATTCATTTTATACGGTTACGTGAATGTATTTTTGAAATATTTTTATTTTGCGGAACATTCGGTAGCAGCTTTGAGACTATCGTCAGCGCGAAAGTAGGAATTTTATATGCAGCCTTGATTATGTTAAGTGGGCACAGCTCTCTTTGAAAATGCCAATATAGCTCTATTGCTTGCTTCAATTCAAATGTGCAAGGGCGGTCGCATACGAAATTCCTCTAAAAATAGCCATACAGTCATTCCTGTGGTTTTGCTTGTAGTCAGTTGGTTACATTTGCCTCTTGAACGACATATATTTAGGTGGAGATACAAAGTAAGTTATCTCCTTGTCCTGCAAAGTGAGATATCTACCATCATTTTAAGTGCGATAACTTAATTTATAACCTTGCAGTTGAAATAAATACAAGCTCTCCCCCTTTTCAGTTCTTAACACAATTTATTCCCATCTTGCACTAAATTGATAGTGGATTCTTATCTTGCGTTTAGGTGCACACGGAGATAACCCTCTTTATATTTCTACTGACGATATATGTATTTATTTGGTGACAAACCGACAAATTTCTGAAATTATGGACATGTATGCTAAAAAAAAGAGTATGTTGTTGTGATATAGTATAAAAAGTATGTATATGTAAAGGTATAACTGTATGTAGGTATAGGTAAAGGTATAACTGCTTATACGTTAAATCAAATGCATAAAAGATTATATAGGTAAGTATCTATCTATCGATACGACATATAGAATGCGTGTGCAGTAGTTTCCTGCATGGGCCAAAATCGATGCATGGCTCGTCACGACTAAGCATATAAGCAGGATGTAAAGTGGATCTACAGCGTGGGTTCACGTCTGCATGAATCTATTCACACACTGTTTACATTTTACTCTTGCATGAGTGCCACTAACCATGTGTTGAGGTCGAAACCTGTTCGTCTTTAACCTTTAACGGAACTCAAATCTAATTTACCAATTTTTGACGTGCCGTTCTGGGAATCATACCCAAGCCCATCGGTGCATCAACATTCCACGCTGGACTGGGTGAACTGGAATGTCTTTTAACTTCATGCCTATACTCACATTCATCTCAATATTGCAAATCCTTCTATGGTAAACTTACACCAAATATTACCCAGAGCACACTATCAGGAATAACTGAAGATGCTACAAG